>JXCR01080759.1:0-54578 GCA_002079205.1 Phalaenopsis hybrid cultivar
TACTTTTCGATGGTCATGTTAATGTCTTTTCTGACGAGCTGTCCTGACTTCTTAAACCATCAATATCTTCTTGTGAGAGCCCTAAATTGTTTTTTTTTGCTCGAGCTGCTATTACCATTGCAAGCTAAGCTTGACTTAGACTCGTGTTCAAGCTTGTATTGTGAGTGACCAGTCGAGCTCTAGTTAGGCTTGAGTCAAACTCGACTTCACTTATTTACACCCATATCTCTCTCTATCTAGCGTACGCGGCATTCATTGCCGCTCATATGCGGGAGTTCGTCTTTGGAACTTGGTGTTGTTGTCGTTCTTTTCTTCGCGGATATTACTTAAATCTTTAATATCACTTAAAAATATCTCAAACCCTATTAAAGCTTAGACACAAATATAATATCACTATATTGTATCATCTCTTCTATAAATATAAATATCATTTTATGAGAAAATAATATTGGACAAGATGTATTTTTGTTTATTACTATTCATACACAACAGTATGTGAAGTCTCAAGACCAAGTTGTAGATATTTTTACCAAGCCACTCAAGAGTGAGGACTTTATTCAAATGAGAAGTTTGCTTGGAGTCACAAAATCAAGTTTAAGAGGGGGTGTTGAAATATAAACTTGGTTTTAGTTGTTTAAATAAAGCTTAATTTCTAGAAGCTTATTCTAGAATATGTGGTAGGTATGAAATTATTGTGTAGTAGGTGTGGTAGGTGTGGTAGGTGTAAAATTATTGTGTGATAGGTGTGGAATTATTGTGTGGTAGGTGTGAAATTATTTTGTAACCATTGGATTGTAATTATGGTGACACAATCTTAGCCATTAATTTAGGAGGTGCCACTAGTATAAATAGGGATGGAGTCTTTGAGTTTGTATAAGACCAAGTAAAAGTGATAAATAAAAGTGAAGCTTCTTCCATAAATTTTTGTTTTTTTTTTGCCTTTGTCATTTCCTAAAAGCTTCTCCATTCCAACACTTTGAACACTCTGTTCAAGCTCATAATTCTTGATAGCTATCCTTTTTGAGTTGGCTTCAGCCTGATTTAAACTCGGCTAGAATAAGGTGTTAACGAGCTTATTAACAAACAACTCATTTAACGAAATAATCCTGCTTTGTACTTTCATAAGTAAAAATAATGAGCGTTCAGCCTAAAAAAATATTTAAAGGATATTGTTCATAAATGAACTTTAATGGAGTCATAATCAAGTTTGTTCAGAAACTTATTCAATAACTTGAAATGATATTGTTTTTTAACATAGAAGAACCAAACAACAAACTATTTATAGTTGTTTCTAGCTAGTTATATTAATTAATCTAATGATCATGAATGAGCAACAATCTAGTCAGCTCGTGCTTAAGAGTTGAGCTTATCGAGTCATGAACTCCAGCTCGAGTTCAAGCTTGGCTAAGCTTCGTTCATCAGCTTGCGAGCCGGCTCGATTACTTTTCGATGGTCATGTTAATGTCTTTTCTGACGAGCTGTCCTGACTTCTTAAACCATCACTATCTTCTTGGGAGAGCCCTAAATTGTTTTTTTTTGCTCGAGCTGCTATTACCATTGCAAGCTAAGCATGACTTAGACTCGTGTTCAAGCTTGTATTGTGAGTGACCAGTCGAGCTCTAGTTAGGCTTGAGTCAAACTCGACTTCACTTATTTACACCCATATCTCTCTCTATCTAGCGTACGCGGCATTCATTGCCGCTCATATGCGGGAATTCGTCTTTGGAACTTGGTGTTGTTGTCGTTCTTTTCTTCGCGGATATTACTTAAATCTTTAATATCACTTAAAAATATCTCAATCACAATCTTTATAAAAGTTAAATACATTTTTTAGTGCATAGGTTTAAGTCAGAAAATTTTTACAAATGTAAATATGAAATTTTGGGGGTTAGATATGTAAATACATAAGAAATGTGCAATATGTGAGTAAATTTCCCTAAAATATTTTGATATCTGTATTACTGAAAGTAAAGTTGGATATCGATATCAACAATCAATCAGCGATCAGCACGATTGCAGTCAATAGCGTTAATTATTGCTTGACGCTTTTTCAGCCAATTCGCACAGCTGCTTTATCTTATTGGTAATCAAACGCATCCATCAACAATAATTTCTAATGCGCCGATTAATGCATATACGGTTTGTTTTTCTTTTTCTACGTTAGGTTTGGTGGTTAGGACATTGTTTCAACAATTGTTTGGATGTCAAAGTATGCTCAATATATTTTGTCAGCGTTTAAATTTTTATTTTTTTCTTTGTCACTACCATATGAAAAGAATTTTATGGTTGTGGACATTGTAATTATATAGGTTTTCCAAGTTATAGTCCAAAAATAGCCTAATGTTTTTTTTTTTAATGGATAAAATATGTGATTTGTCATCCATTATGTTGCCAACAATTTCTAGTAAAAATTTGTTACACAAATATAGATTATATAATTCTTACCTACTTATATCTAACACCTAAAGTTTTATATTTAAATATATGACATTAGTCTTCTCATGAAAAAGACCCATTTTACTTAAAAAATAGTGATATTTTTATATACAACAACAACAACAACAAGCCTTTATCCCGCCAAGTGGAGCCGGCAACTTGAATCCTTTTTCTCATTTGTGTTTTATTGAGTGTCAAATTTTTATTTAATTCTCGTAGATTTAGATCATTTTTTATATAATATGCCCCTCTTTTTAGGTTTACCTCCATCTTTCTTAGCATAAGTCGAATCTAAAACATCTATTATCCTAACTAGATCAGCATATGGTTGGCGTTTAATATGACCAAACCATTTAAGACGACTCTCTCTAAACTTGCTTCCACTTGAGCTACACCAACCTTTTTACGAAAATATTAATTTCTCATTTTGTTTCTAAGTGTCTAGCCACACTTCCACCTAAGCATTTTTATCTTCACAACGTTTAACTTTGTTTTATGCTTCTCTTTTAAAGTCTAATATTCCATGCCATAAAGCATTGCATGTCTCACTATTATCTTATAAAAGCATTGCAGTTTTCACCATTATCTTGTCATACTTTTCTATCACACAATAAGCCTAATGCATTCCTCCATTTCAACCGACCAACTTGAATTCTACTATTAACATCCCCATTTATATCATCATCACTTTAAACAATATACGTGAGAGATCTATAATGTTCACACCTTTTAATAATTAAATTCAACAGTTTTTACTTGTATATGAATTCTCAGACATTAATTTAAATTTTTAAACATCTTTATACCTTATTTTTGTTCAATATCTTACCCAGCATAGTTCTGAAAGAAACATGAAATGCATCATATCATCCCTCTTCTTCATTTGTTGCAGCTGAAGAACTCCCAAGAAACACACCGTAACTTAATGCACGAACTGGTAAGCACTTAAACTGGCTTAAGATTGTTTGAGATCATTTTTTTAATTTTATTTTGTTAATATTCTTAATAAAAATAATACATATTTAATATGCTCTAATATGCTTAGTTATTTTTAAAATTATTCAAAATAATTTATACGTATTTGTCATTATTTTTAAAAATGGATCAATATATTTTTCTAATATAAAAAAATATGATAAAAATTCTCTAAACAATTATATTTATAAAAATAAAACAAAAATAAAAATCTAAATAAAAAGAAAATTTACATACAAGATAACACATGATTCTTATCTATTTACATATCTTATATATCTCACACTTATATTTTCATATTTACACAAATAGCACATAGTGTTTTAAACTAATGCATCTGTAAATTTCATTTTTAAAAAAATAAAAATGATTTTATTTTTGATGTGATATTAAATATTTGAGTGCTATGTGAGAGCATGTAAAAATTTATGTGCGAGGTATGTAAATGCATAAGAATCGTGTGCTAATTATGTAAATGATCCAACAAAAAACTAAAATGATTCCAAACAAGCTCTTATCATCCCCGAATCCAACGTAAATGTCTAAAATTTAAAACTAAATGCAGGAAATCGTTGAGGACCACCCAGTGTTTGGGTTCCAGGAGGATTCGAGCAATTATGAGGGTGTTCTTGCTCTCGCAAATGACGGGTCTCACATGTATGCCTTCCGGGTGCAACCCAACCAACAAAATCTTCAAGGAACGAGATATAGCTCTCACGATCTTCGCCTCGCTTGATATAATCGCGTAAGTAGTACAATCACATATGCAGTCTTCATTTTATTGTTCGCAAATTATGCTCTCAGTAGCTGATATCTAATGTAGAACTAACTACTGCAACTTGCTCTTATCTTGCTATGTGTGATTCCGTGGTTATGTGGACTAAAAGTATTTGTTGCACTTTGGTAGTTTTACTTTGTGTTTTTGCATAATAATACCGCATCACCCATATGTCAAATTTTGTTATTTATTTATTTATCTAACACTCTTGCGTCACAATGAAATCAAAATATATGCGTGAAATTGTGTTTTTCTACTTTGGAAGGTTGTCATTGCATTTTAGATATAATGTAAGAAAATTCAGTGTTAGGTATGTAAATATTAGAGTTTATGTGTTAGATATGTAAATGTTTTAAGAAATTTGTGGTATGTATATAAATCCCACTTGAAAGAATTCAACATCTTATTTGTTTAGTTAGAGTCTGAATGAGATGATTTGAGGGCAATTTATAAATATAGATTCTTCATGTGCTTGGCATGAACGAGACGTCAAGTGTATTATAATTAGTTTGTTTGTGTCAAGGTAATATTATTTAAACAAGTTATATTTGATCAAATGAGAATCCAATGGCTTGCTTCTTCTTTGAATGCTATAGAAGGGGATGAAAGTTACAAAATAGACTTGGAAAATATACATATATAACTCTCAAATCATGTGTGCTACTTTATTTGTGCACGACAAGTTGCACCAATTTTATTTATTAAAATTTAAATGATGGTAGTTATAATGTAATATGAAAGATTTTGGTGAAGAAAATGTGAAAAGAAAAATTTGTGTATTAAATATGTAAATAATAGGACTAATTGGTGGAATGATGTAACAATCAAATTTTTAACTTTAAAATTTTCTGCAAATGCCACATATATTATAATAACTGTTTCGAAAATTAAGCTATTGATCACTCTCTTCACAGTGAACGTAGGTCAAGCAATTACAATTACTTTAGTTTGTTGTTTTTGTTATTCTCTTTTTTCCAAACTTATTATATTATCTCAATATATATCATTTCAATATTCTCTAAATCTTTTTGAAATATTAGGAATAAATTTGAACAATATTTCAATTTGCTTTTTTTACATAAAATTACTATTCTTCTTTATTGTCTATATGCATAGCTTCCAAGCTAGATAGCAATAAATTGGCATTCTATCTCACGCGCCCGCTCGACTCACTTCCACCCCTAGTGGTGAACACCTGCCAAACTTTCTATTTGTTAGAATTTGATGTGCTGGGAACTAAGATTTAAGAAGCCACAAAAAAGTTAGTTACGTTGATTTGCAGAGCATACAAACAAATGTCGCATGTTTGCGCATACTGGAATGGTGGAATAGGGAAAACAATATTCGCTCAAAAAATATATAACAAGAAGATACAAACTAAGTTCCAAATCAAAGTAAGGGACTGTGTTTCACGAACTTATAATGAGATATAATTGCTTCAACAAGTGATTAGAGGAACTAAAGATTCATATGGTGATGCTAGAACTAAAATGGAGCTCCATCCATTACTTTAGTCCGCTGCTCCCGGGAAGATCCCTTTTCTTGTTTTGGTTGATGTCTTAAGGGCAGATGTTTGACTTAATCTGTTTATAAATCTATTACAAGTTCTGCTTCCATTGTTAAGATCCTAGTAATAAGAAGAAATGAAAATGTGCGAGAGAGATGGGGGTGGCACATTTACACCCAAATATACATCTTTTAGTTGAGATTAGTTTGGAAATACTTTTTAGAAGAGTTTTTTTGGATGAACAGGAGGAAGAGATTAAAAAGTTTTAAATTTAATCTAAAAAAATGTTATGGCCTCCATATAGCGATAAAGTCCATTACTACTGAGAAAGACCGAAGTAGAAGAGATCTCATGTGTATTAGATAATCAATAGAGTTGGGAATAGAAGATAAACAAAGACCATTAGTTTGCAGCATATGAAGACGTGCTAATTCTATCAACTGGATATCATTTAAAATATTGATGCCTCTACACAAAAGAAGAGTTCTTAAACTTTTTTGGTCGATTATCAAACCTTTAATGACTGCTACACTTTCAGGAGTTTTGATTAATAGTCTTCAAAGTTTTGTCCTTGGAGAGATAATTGTAGTAGCCATTGTAGTTCTAGAAAAGATTTCATCTTATGAGAGAAACTGCATTAGAGACCTCAACTTGTCGTGCATTATAAAATATTGACTGACATTATAAGGATCAGACTAAAGAATACTTCTATCAATCAATTCTTCGTAATATTCTTCTGCTACACTTTTCTATAAAGAATCAGTTTGCTTTTCTAAGAAGCTTTTGGACACTCTTAATTGAACTAGATTATCACAATCAAGTCGTTCATTCTCAGCAAACAAGGAACAATAAACAAACATTGTCTTAGATGAGATGGAAGATCATCATAGCTGAGGTACACCGCACTATCAAGTTCTTCGCGAAGGTTTCTTATGGACCACACATAACTTTTAGGAACTTTTTTCCATTCTTTTCTACTTAAATCTTAGATCCAAACAATCATGCATGACTCGTGTTAGACTTGACTCTTTTACATCCATTACTGTCCATTTTTTAGTCCATTTTTTATTCCAAGCTGTGAACACCCGTCAAATTTTCTCCTTGGAAGAATTTGATGTGCTTGAAATTTAGATTGAAAGGGCCACAAAAAATTGATGACGTTGATAGTAGCAAAGCATGCAAACAAACATCGTGTGTTTGTCCTTACTGGGGTGGGAGGAATAGGAAAAAGCACACTTACACAAAAAATATATAACAATAAGAAGATACAAAACAAGTTCCAAATCAAATTATGGGTCTATGTTTCACAAACTTATAATGAGATAGAATTGCATCAACAAATGATTTGAAGGTTTAGATGTTTGTTTGCTGCTGCCATAACTAAAACGGAACTCCAACCATTACTTTGGTTCATTGCTCAATTGAAGAGCATTTTGTCTTGTTTTGGATAATGTTTGGAGGATAAATGTTTGAATTAATCTCTTTAAAAATACATTACCGAGCATTACTGTCATTGTTAGGGTCCTAGTCCCGACAAGAGATGAAAACGTTGCGATGGATATGGGGGTGGCACACATACATCCAAATATGTAGCTTTTAATCTCCTCATGACAAACATGCATATGGAGATACAACTTTCAGTTAAGACTAATTTGGAAATAGTTTGTAGAAAGGTTTTTTTGGATAGAGAATATGAGGAGATTGAAAAGATAGCAGATTTAAGATTTCAAATTGTTAAAAAATGTTCTGGCCTTCCTCTAATGATAAAGACCATTGCTTGCGTTCTAACAAAGAAAGACAGAAGTAAAGGATGTCTCATGTGTATCAGATAATCAATGAGTTAGGATAGAGAGATAAATAAAAACCATTAATTCGAACATGAAGACGTGCCAATTTCACAACTGGTTGTCATCTAGCATATTGATTCTTCTGCAAGTGAGAAGAGTTTTCAACTTTTTAGCTCGATTATCAAACTTTTAATGACCACTACACTGTTAGGATTTTTTATTAATGGTCTTAGAAGTTTTGCCCTTAGAGAGATGATTGTACCACCCATTTTAATTCCAGAAAAAAATTAAATCTTGTGAGAGAAGCTGCATTAGAAAGTATAATCGATCGTGCATTCAGTAATATTGACTGATATAATAAGAAACATGCCACACAAGGTTTGTACTAATAAATTCTTTGTAATATTTTTATGTTATATCTTCCTCTAATGAAACAATATGCTCTTTTATGAAATTTTTGGTCACCCATAATCGAACTAGATCATCACAATCATACAATCCATTCTTAGAAAACAAGGAACAATAAACAAAGCAGTGTTTGAGATAAGTTTGAAGGTCGTCATAGCGAAGGTACAACACACCACAAAATTTTTCAGAAATTTTTCTCATTAACCACACATACTTTTTAAGAATTTTTTTGAATTTTTTTTACTTCAATTTTAGATCTTAACAATTTTGCAATACTAGAGCTTGACTTGATTCTTTTATATCGTTAATTGTCCCTTTCCAATTATTAACGCCAAACACCAGTTAAACTTCCTTCTTGTTAAACTTTGATGTACTTGAAATTGAGATTGAAGAGGCCTAAAAAAGTTGGTGATGTTGATAGTTGCAGAGTACAAAAAAAAATGTCACGAGTTTGCGCTTATTAGAATGAGAGGAATAAAAAAAATGACAATTACTCTAAAAATATATAACACGAATATACAAACTGAGTTCCAAATTAAATTGTTGGTATGTTTTTCGTAAAATTATAATGAGATAGAATTGTTGCTACAGTTGATTAGAGGAGCTGGATGTTCTTATGGTGATGCTAGAAATAAAACAGAGCTTTAACCATTAATTCAACCCGCTGCTCACAAGAAGAGCAATTTTCTTATTATGGATAATGATTAGAGGGCAGATGTTTAGATTAACCTATTTAGATATTTCTTACAGAGTGCCACTAAAATTATTAGGATTTTAGTCACACCTAGAGATGAAAATGTTGCAAGGAAATTGAAGGTGACACATATACATTCAGTGATGCAGCTTCCAGTTGAGATTAGTTGGGAATTTCTTTTTAGAAGGGTTTTTTTGGATGGAGAAAATGTGGAGATTCAAAAGTTGACACATTTAGGTTTTCAAATTAATGTTTAAAAATGTTATGACGTCTCTCTAGCGATAAGACCATTGCTGGCGTTCTAACAAAAATAAAGAAAAGTAGATGATATCTCATGTAATTCAGATAACCAAGATATTTGAGATAAATGAAGACCAATAATTCAGAGTACAAGAAGGCGTGCCAATTCTACGAACTTGATATTATCTAGCATATTGATGCCTATCAAAGTAAGAAGTGTTCTCATATTTTTTTCCTCAATTATCAAACCTTCAATGGCCGCTGCACTTTCAGGAGCTTTGATTGTACAACCATTATAGTTCTATAAAAGATTTCATCTTGTGAGAGAAATTGCGTCAAAGATCTCAACTAGCAATGCATTCTGCAATATTGACTGGCATCATAAGGATCAGACAAAATAAGCTTTCTACGAATCAAGGCTTTATAATATTCTTCTGCTACATCTTCCTGTAATGAATAAGTTTGCTCTTCTTCAAAGCCTTCGACCCATTATAATCAAACCAGATCATCACGATCTTGCGGTTCATAATCAGGAAACAAGAAATAGTAAACGAAACATTGTTTGAGATGAAATGGAAGGTCAACATACTAAGGTACAACACACCATAGGTTTCTCAAGGGTCATGTATATTTTTAAGAACTTTTACATGAATCTTAGATTCTAACAATTATGCATGACTCGAGATGTTTCTTGAGATAACTTTCTAAAGAACTTCATGAGGCACTTTATCTCAGCTATGACCACCTTTCATCTCATCTCAAGTAATGGTTCATTTATTGTTCATTGTTTCATGAGGATTAAATGCTTAATCTTGGTGATTTGATTTGATTATGGGTGGCTCAATGCTTTGTAGAAGGGAAAACTGATTCATTAGAGGAAAATGTAGCCGAAGAATATTAGAAAGAATTTATTAGTAAAAACTTGCTGCAACATGATTCTTTTGATGCCAATCAATATTGCGGAATTCACGACCATTTGAGGTCTCTAAAATAGTTTCTCCCACAAGATTAAATCTTTTTCGAAACTAAACTGTTTGCTACAATTTTCTCTCTATGGGCAAACCTTCAAGACTATCAATCAAGACTTCTGAAAGTGTAGCAACTATTACAAGGTTGAAAATCAAGTAAAAAATTTTGAGAGTTTTTCTTATTTGCAGAGGCGTCAATATGATAAATAAGTTCTAGTTGGTAGAATTGACACACTTTTGTGTGCTGCAAATTAATGGAATTTGTTTGCCTCACATTCCCAACTCTATCAGATATCTGATACACATGAGGATTCTTCTTTTTTTGTCATTCTTCTGTAGAACAACAACAAAGGTCTTTATTGCTAGAAGGAGGTCAAATTTTTTTTAAAAATTTGAAATCTTTGATCTTCAAATTTTTCAATCACCTTCTCTCAATAATAAAAAAAAATCTTATACAAAGTATTTTTCACTAATCCCAACTGAACGCTACATCACTAGATGCATGTATGCCACCCTCATCTCCATTGCTACATATATATATATATATATATATATATATATATATATATATATTAAAAACCAGGATTCTAACAAAGACATCAACACTCTGTAATGGATTTCTAAATAGATTAATCCAAACATCTACCCTTCAATCATCTTCCACAACAAAAAAAGCTCTTTCCGTGAGAAGCGGATTGAAGGAATGGTTGGAGCTGCACTTTAATTATGCAATCACCATAAGAATCTTCAACCACTCTAATAACTTTGCAACAATTATATCTCATTATATAATTGTGAAACACATGCCTTGATGCCCACACTTTGATTTGAAACTTAGTTTGTATCTTCATATTGTTAAGTGTGATTTTTCTCATTCCTCCCATCTCATTAAGCACAAACAGACTACATTTGATTGTCTACTCTTCAAATATGAACTTCAAAAAAAATTTTGTGGCTTCTTCAATCTCAGTTTCCAGCACATCAAACTCTACCGAGAAGGAATTATGGCAGGTGTTCACCGCTAAGAAATGGAAAGAGGCAATTAGGGATTTAAATGAGTCGAGTCAATCCCGAGTCATGAACGATTGTTAGGATCTAAGATTTAAATAGAAGAGGATGAAAAAAAAGTTCTTAAAAATAATGCTTGGTCCATGAGAAACTTTTTTAAAGACTTCATGGTGCTTTGTACCTCAACTATGACGCCATTCCATCTCATCTCAAGAAGTGCTTCATGTATTATTCCTTGTTTTCTGAGGATGAATTGCCTGATTGTGATGATCTGATTCGATTGTGGGTGGTCGAATGCTTCATAGAACAACAAATTGATTAATTAGAGGAAATGTAATAGAAGAGTATTAGAAAGAATTAATTAGTAGAAATATTCTACAGCATGATCCTTTTGATGTCAATCAATATGGCAAAATGCGCGATCATATGAGATATTTAACATACTTTTTCTAACAAGAAGAATTTTTTTCTAGAACTAAAATGTTTGCTACAATTTTCTCTCCATGAAAAAAACTTTGAAGACTATCAATTGAAACTCCTAAAATTATAGCGACCATTAAATGATTGATAATTGATATAGCTAAAATATATAGTGTTTTTAGACACATTTTTATACATATTTTTGAGATATTGCGCTTTAATGGAAGATATTTATGTGTTTTTCTTTGAGGTACAAGTAAAAAGATGAAAAATACTAAAAGGAGTGAAAAATGATCAAATTTGAAGCAAATAAGTGAAAATTGTGCTAAAGTGTTTTGGCGCCTAAGCGCCAGATTCGACGCTTAAGCGCCGGTTAAACAGAGAAGACCGCGCATAAGCATTAAAGGTCCCGTGCTTAAGCACAAAAGACAGTTATTTGGCGGTTTTCATCATTTGGCAGTATTTTGAAAAGATATTTGAGACACATATTGGCTAAAGAGGATGATTATGTCCATTAGGAACTAAAATATTTTTAAAAGACTTGTGAATACATCGAATTTAGACACATTTTGAAGAGTTATCAAGATAGCTCTTGGACATTTATAAAAGAAGGAAGTTTTTACATTTGAAGTGGGTGCTTGAAGAGGGAGAGGGTGCTTGAAGAGCGAGAGAGTGCTAGAGTCTTGAGAAGATCGTGGAGAATCTTGTGTAGAGATTCAAGCATCACACAAATTTATTTTATCATTTTTGTTTTTAGTTTATTTTGAGAGTGTTGTAAAAGAGAAAAGATTCAAAGGAACTTCAAGAGTTAGTGGAGGATTTGAGATAAGTTTTTATATTTGTTTTTATACTATTTTTGGTTTTAATCGAGACTTCTTATTGGTTTAACAATGATTTTTACTTTTAAACTAAAGTATGGTTTTGTTTTCTCTATGTATTCTGAGTAGTTATCTTTATCTTTCTCCTTAAAATGATAAGTAATTAAAGTGTTGGATGGAAGTTGTGGAGAGTATGAGTTGGAAGAAGTTGTGATGATTTAAATCCATGCACTTCATTTACTTCTTGATTTGTCCAATCCAATGTATTCTGAGTAGTTTTCTTTATTTTTTCCTTAAAATGATAAGTAATTAAAGTTTGGATGGAAGTTGTGGAGAGTATTGATCTTTAATGTTCTTCTTGAAATGATAAGTAATTAAGTTTTGGATGGAAGTTGTGGAGAGTATTGATCTTTAATGTTGGAAAGAAGTTGTGGTAATTAAGTTTTGGATGGAAGTTGTGGAGAGTATTGAGTTGGAAGAAGTTGTGATGATTTAAATCCATGCACTTCATTTACTTCTTGATTTGTCCAATCCAATGTATTCTGAGTAGTTTTCTTTATTTTTTCCTTAAAATGATAAGTAATTAAAGTTTGGATGGAAGTTGTGGAGAGTATTGATCTTTAATGTTCTTCTTGAAATGATAAGTAATTAAGTTTTGGATGGAAGTTGTGGAGAGTATTGATCTTTAATGTTGGAAAGAAGTTGATAATTTAAATCCATGAATTTTATTTACTTCTTGATTTGATATATACAGATGTTAAAATTTATTGTGAGAACATGTAAGAACCGGGCTAGTGTTGTCTCTGTTAATAATTGGAAAGAATCTCATGAGGTTGTATGAATGAAAATGTAATTCATATGATTTAGTGCAAATAAATATAGAAATAATCTTTGAAAGGTGTAGAATTAGAGGATTTTAAAGTGACAGGTTAAAGCCCCCAACTTGATTTGTTGTTTTAGATTTTGATACGAGATGTTAGCCCCTAGGTGGAGGGAATCGAGGGAACTCTAGAAGTGAGACGCTAGTATCTTACTGCCTAGCCGATCTTCAGAACTATTCAAACTTTAAATTAGTCAATGTTCTTTATAGCATCTATACCTCTATTCAAACTTTAAATTAACCAATGTTCTTTATAACATCTCTAGTAAGGGTAAAGAATATAATTGCTCTTATTTGACACAACAAAATTTCTATACTTATTACTAATTCATGATAAGGAGAAATACATTTTCATATCAAGTATTTTTCTTTTACATAAACTCAAATTATCTTTTTAAATTGTCACTATTTTGTCAAAATATCAAAAATACCAAAAAATTTAAATTTTAATTATTGCAAATACATCTCTAGTTTATGTACTTATCTTTTTAAAATAGAAAGTTTGTTGTTCAATAGAGCATATTGCATAATTTCCCCATGGGTTCGCTATTCAGGTATTAATAAAAAAATATTATATTACTTGATAACGATACGTATACTTGCGTAGTATCCCAATATATAACGTAAAAAGTTAAAATTCTTATTTTCTTCAGGATCAAGTTTTAACTTTGTTGCAAAGTAAAGAAATATAAATAAAAATATAATCAGAGACATTGTTATATTGTTGAATATAAGCAATATCGGGGATCAATAATCGACCGAATAACTTTGAGAACTCCTTTTTACTTGGAGAGGCGTCAATATGGTAAATGATTTCCAGTTGCTAGAATTTACATGTCTTAGTGTGCTGCAAATGAATGGTCTTCATTCATCTCACATTCCCAACTCTATGGTTAACTGATACACATGTGGTATCCTCTTCAACTATGACGATCTTCAACCTCATCTAAAGCATTGCTTCATTTTTTGTTCATTGTTTTCTATGGATGAAATGCTTGATACTGATGATCTGGTTCACTTATGGGTGGTCGAACCCTTCATAGAAGTGCAATTTTATTCATTACAGGAAGATGTAACAAAAAAATATTCCAAAAAATTGATTAATAAAAATATTCTTTAGCCTGATACTTACAAGGGCAGTAAATATTGCAGAATGCATGATCAGTTGAGACTACTAATGTTGTTTCTCTCCATAGAAAAAACTTCGAAGACTATCTATCGAAATTCCTGAAAGTTTAGCAGCCATTAAGGATTTGATAATCAAGCAAAAAAAAAGGGGTGAACTCTTCTTATTTGCACGAGTCATCAATATGCTAGATGATATTCAGTTGGAAGAATTGGCACGACTTTGTGTTGTGAATTAATGATCTTCGTTTATCTTATTTTTAACTTTATTGGTTATTTGATACACATGAGATATCTTCTATTTTCGTCTTTCTTCTTCAAAACACTCGCAATGGCCTTTATCGCTAAAGAGAGGCCATAATATTTTGTAAAATTATTTTTAAATCTTAAATATGCCAACTTTTCAATCTCCTCTTCCTCTCCATCCAAAAAAACCCCTTTTATAAAGTATTTCCTAAGTAGTCTTAACTGAAAGCTGTATTATTGTCTATATATGTGCCACCCATCTCCCTCACAACATTTTCTTCTCTTATTGTGACTAGGATCCTAAAAATTGCAGTAGCACTCTGTAATTTATTTCTAAACAGATTACTCCAAACATTTGACCTCCAAACATTATCCAAAGAGGAACAAACTAAAGTAATGGTTGCAACTTTGTTTTAATACTGACATCATCAAGAGAACCTCAGCTCCTAAACACTTGTTGCAGCAATTCTATCTTATTATAAGTTTAGGAAACACTGAGCCACATTTTGATTTTGAACTCCATTTGTATCTTCTTATTTTTATATAATTTTGAGCAAGTCTAGTTTTTCCTATTCCTTCAATCCTAGTGAACACAAACAGACGAAATTTATTTGCGTTAGAGATTCTAATCTAATATTGATTGGTATAATAAGGAACATACTGCACTACATTTTTACTAATCAATTCTTTGTAATATTTTTCTTCTATATCTTCCTCTAATGAAATAGTTTGCTCCTCTACGAAGTCTGCGACCACCCATAATCGAACTAGATCATCAAAATCAAACGGTCCATCATCAGGAAACAAGGAACAATAAACGAAATAGTGCTTGAGTTGGGAAGAAGGTCATCACTGCTGAGGTACAGTGCACCACAAAGCTTTCATAAAGTTCTCATGAACCACACACAAATTTTAGGAACCTTTTTGAATTCTCTTTTACTTCAATCTTAGATCATAATGGTTATGCATGACTGGAGCTCGACTCGATTCTTTGGCTTCCATAATTATCCCTTACCAAATCCGCGGTGAGCACTTGCCAAATTTTCTCCTTGGTAGAATTTGATGTACTGGGAATTGAGATTGAAGAGAACTAAAAAATGTTGGTAATGTTGATAGTTGTAGAGTACACAAACAAATGTCGTGTGTCTACGCTTACTAAGAAGATACATTTTAAAATCAAAATTGTTGGTATGTGTTTCATAAAAAATAAAATGAGATAGAATTGTGGAACAAGTGATTAGAAGAGCTCGAGGTTCTTATGGTGATTAATCCCAAAACTTTTTATATATCAATGCGATGTATGTGATTATTTTCTCAATTTTTTCATACTTACAATTCTTAATTTGCAACAGTGCCAAAAAATTGATTACCAACAACAGCTAGGCAGAAATTTTACTTTGAAGCAAATAAGAATACAATTATTATATTTAAATATATGATACTGCACAAGTATATATATCATTATCAAGTATTATAAGGCTTTTTGAATAAGCTCAGAATATCAAACCTACTGGGAAAACTACAATATGCAACTACAAATCAAAACAAATCAGATAACAAATTCTACTTAAGAAAATATTCTTACTTAAACTCTAGATGCTATAATAGGAATGAAAGTTTGATTCTTTTTGTAATGTTTTATAATTGAAAATAAAGTAAACAACTAACTAATTTTAACTAGATACTTGTAAAATGAAGGTAATATAAATAAAATATGTTTTTTCCTTATAATGAATCAGTAACACGTATAAAAATTATGTTGTGAAAGTATTAAAATTGTGTTATGTCAAATAGGATTAATAATATTCTTTACCTATACTAGAGATGCTATAATGAATAATGGCTAATGTGAAGAGTGAAAAGTTTTGAAGACGGGTTAGGTAAGGAAGATACTAGCTCTCACTCTAAATTTCTATCTTCTCCCTCTTCTCCCTCTTCTCCCTCTTCTTCCTCCACCTGGGGGCTAACATATCGTATTAAAACCTAAAATTATAAATCAAATTAAGGTGCTTTAGCATGTCACTCTAAAGTGCTCTAATTCTACACCCTTCAAATTTTATTTCCTTATTTATTTGCACTCAATCATATGAATTACATTCTCATTCATACAAATTCATGTGATTCTAACCATTTGTTGACTGAGACAATACCATCTCTGATTTTAAATGTTCTCACAACAGACATTAACATCTTAATTAGCCAAATCAAGAAGTAAATGTAGTACATGGTTTAAAATCATCACAACTTCTTTCAGCATTAAGGACTAATACTTTACACAACTTCCATCTAATACTTAATCATTTATCATTTTAAGAAAAAAGATAAATAAAACTACTTGGAATTCATGAAGAAAAGATAATCACATTTAAGTTTGAAAGTAGAAATCATACAAACAAACAAGAAGTCAAAATTAAAATCAAATGTAGTCACAAAGATAAAAACTTATCAATAAAAACCACAACTTAAAATAAAAAGAAAAGTTGCAGCGGCGTCAGCTACGGATGGCGGCGGCGTCGTGTGGGCGACTAAAATGGGGTTGACAATCTCTCTTCTCTTCAAAAGGCATCTTGATGTCTCTTCAAAATGTGTCCACATTCAATGAATTTTCTAGAAATTACCTCATTTCAAAAACCAATTGAATGAATTTTCGTGTCTATTAACTATTTCTCACTTTCTCACAAAGGGTTACTTCAAAAACCTCTTCAAATATTTGTTAAGTAGGTTGAATCATCAAGTCACTATTTCTGGCGCTTAAGCATAGGGAACCAGACGCTTGGGCGTGACTCTCTCTGTTTCACTGGTGCGTAAGCGCCAATCCTAAGCGCCTCTGTTCAATTTCACACTTTCTTCTTTTTTTCTCCAAACTGGATCCTTTTTCACTCATTTCACTATTTTTCATCCATTTGATTGTACATGAAAAAAAACACACAAATGCATTTCATTAAAGCGCAATTTCTTAAAAATTACATAAAGAGTGTAAACAAGCACTTTTTTCTTATTTTGGATAATGATTAGAAGGAAACTATTTGGATTAATCCATTAGAAATTAATTACAGAATGTTTTTGTCATTGCTATGATCCTAGTCACAATAATAAATGAAAATGTTGCAAGGGAAATATGAGTGACACACATACATTTAGTGATGCAGCTTTTAGTTGAAACTTGTTGGGAAATAATTTTTAGAAGGACTTTTTTGGATGAAGATGATGAGGATATTCAAAAGTTGGAACATTTAGGTTATCGAATTAATGTTGAAAAATATTATGGTCTCCCTCTAGCGATAAAGACTATTTCTGGCATTCTAGCAAAGATAAACAAAAGTTAAAAATATCTTATGTGTAGTAGATAACCAAGAAAGTTTGGAATCTGAGATAAATGACGACCAATAATTCGGAGGACACGAAGGAGTGTCAATTCCACTAATTGGATATCATATAACATATTGATGCCTATGAAAGTAAGAAGAGTTGTCAAAATTTTTTGCTTGATTATCAAACCTTTAATGGTTGCTGCACTTTTAGGAGTTTCAATTGATTGTCTTTAAATTTTTTTCCTTGGAGACATGATTGAAACATCCATTGTATTTCTAGAAAATATTTCATCTTGTGAGAGAAATTGCACTAGAGATTTTAACTGGTCGTGCATTCTTTAATATTGACTGAAATCATAAGGATCAGACTGAAGAAGATTTCTACAAATCCAGACTTTATAATATTCTGTAATGAATCAGTTTCTACTTTGAAGCATTCGACTCATCATAATCGAATCAGATAATCACGATCTTGTGGATCATCCTCAGGAAACAAGGAACAGTAAACAAAACACTGCTTGAGATGAGATTAAAGGTCAACATACTGAGGTACAACACATCATGAAGTTCTTCAAGAAGGTTTCTCATGAGCCATGCATAATTTTAAAGAACTACATGAATCTTAAATCCCAACAATTATGCTTGACTCAAGATGTTTCATGAGATACATTTCTGAAGAACTTCAAGACACACTTTACCTCAACTATGAAGACCTTTCATCTCATCTCAAGCAATGTTTCATTTATTGTTCATTGTTTAATTAAAAAGAATTGCTTGATCTTGGTGATTTGATTCAATTATGGGTGGATGAAGGCTTCATAAAATGGCAAAGTGATTCATTAGAAAAAGATGTATGAGAAGAATATGAGAAAGAATTAATTAGTAGAAACCTTCTGCAGCATAATCTTTTTGATTCAAGTCAATATTGCAGGATGCACGGGCAGTTAAGATGTCAAACATAGTTTCTGCCACAATATGTAATCTTTTCTAGAACTAAAATGTTTGCTACAATTATCTCTCAATAGAAAAATTTTGAAAATGATCAATCAAAACTCCTGAAAGTGTAGCAGCCAATCAAGCAAAAAGCTTTGAGAGTTCTTCTTACTTGCAGAGGCATCAATATGCTAGATGATTTCTAGTTGGTAGAATTAACACACTTTTGTGTGTTGCAAATTAATAGACTTCATTTATCTCACATTATCAACTATATTGGTTATCGTATACACTTGAGGAATCTTCTTCCTCTGTCATTCTTCGGTAGAATATCAACAATAGTCTTTATTGCTAAAGAGATGCTAAAATATTTTTTAACAATTTGAAATCGTAGATCTGCCAACTTTTCAATCTCCTATTTTCCATAAAAAAAAACCTTCTTTACAACATTTCCCAACTAATCTCAGCTAAACGCTGCATCACTATATACATGTTTGCTACCCCCATCTCCATTGCAACATTTTCATCTCTTTTTGAAACTTGGATCTTAACAATGACATCAACGCTCTGTAATGGATTTATAAATAGATTATTCCAAATATCTACCCTCCAATCATTATCCATAACTAGAAAAAACTCTTTCTTTGAGAAGTGGAGTGAAATTATAGTTGGCACTTCGTTTTAATTATGGTATCACCATAAGAATCTGGAGTCCCTCTAATCACTTTTTGCAGCAATTATTTCTCATATGTTTGTGAAACATAGACCCACAATTTGTATCTTCATATTGTTATATATTTTTTCAATAATTGTGGTTTTTTTTATTCCTCCCATCCCATTAAGTGCAAACACACAATATTTGTTTGTCTGCTCTTCAACTATCAATATCAATAATGTTTTTGTTGCATCTTTAATATAAGTTTCCATCACATCAAATTCTTCTGAGGAGATTTGACGGGTGTTCACCACTAGGAGATGGAAAGAGACAATTAGGGATGTTAAAAAATTGAGTCATGCTTGAGTTATTTATGATTGTTAGGATCTAATATTTAAGTAGAAGAGAATGAAAAAAAAAATTATTAAAAATTATGCTTAGTTCATGAGAAACCAACCTTTCTGAAGAACTTCGTGGTGCACTGTACCTCAGCTATGACGACCTTCCATCTCAGCTCAAGCAGTGATTTGTATAATGATCCTTGTTTCCTAAGGATGAACTGCTTGATCATGATGATCTGGTTTGATTATGGGTGGTTGAAGGTTTCATAGAAGGACAAACTGATTCATTAGAGGAAGATGTAGCAGAAGAATATTAGAAAGAATTGATTAGTAGAAACATCCTGCAACATGATCCTTTTGATGTAAGTTAATATTGCAGTTTCTCTTACAAGAAGAAATATTTTTTGAAATTGAAATGTTTGCTTCAATCATCTCTCCATGGAAAAAACTTTGAAAACTATCAATTGAGCAAGTAACTTTGAGAATTATATGCTATATGATTTCTAGTTGCTAGAATTGACACATTTTCGTGTGCTGTGAATCAATGGTTTTCGTTTTTCTCACATTCCAAACTCTATGGTTACCTGATTCACTTGTGCTATCTTCTACTTCTGTCTTTATTCGCAAAATAATAGTTTTTATCATTTGAGGGATGCAAAAACATTTTTCAACATTAATATAAAATCCTAAATATGCCAAGTACTCAATCTGCTCATCTTCATCCAAGAAAATTTTCTACAAATTTATATCATAACTAGTCTCAACTAAAAGTTGCATCACATGATGTATGTGTGCCACTAAGATCTACGTCATAACAACAATGCTCTATAATGGATTTGTAAACAGATTAATTCAAACATCTCTCCTCCAAATATCATCCAAAACAAGAAAAAAGATTCTTCCCTTGAGCAGCGGGCTGAAGTAATGGTTGGAGCTCCGTTTAAGATCTGTCATCACCATAAAAACCTCCAATCCCTCTAATCACTTGTTTCAGTATATCTATGTCATTATAAATTTGCGAAACACATACCCACATTTAGATTTGGAACTCAGTTTGTATCTTCTTATTGTTATATATTTTTTGAGCAAATGTGATTTTTCCTATCCTCCCATCTCTGTAAGCAGAAACATGTGACATTTGTTTGTCTACTCTTCAGCTATCAACACCACCAAATTTTTTGTGGCCTCTTCAATCTCAGTTTCCAACACATCAAATTTTATGAAGAGGGAGATTGGCGGGTGATCCCCACTTGAAATTTAAAAATGGATAATTAGGAATGTAAAAGAGTTGAGTTGAGCTCAAATCATTCATAGTTGTTAGGATTTAAGATTAAAGTAGAAGAGAATGGAAAAAAAAACTTCTTAAAAACTTGTGGTAGTCAATGAGAAACCTTCTTGAAGAACTTCATTGTCTGATGTGCCTAAGCTATGACAATCTTCAATCTCATCTAAAGCACTATTTTGTTTATTATTCATTGTTTTCTGAGTATGAACCACTTGATCTTAATGTTCTAGTTCAGTTATGGGTGATCGAAGGCTTCATAGAAGAGTAAATTGATTCATTAGAGGAAGACGTAGCAAAAGAATATTACAAAGAATTGATTAGTAAAAACCTTCGTTAGTCTGATCTTTACAAGGACAGTCTATATTACAAAATGCATGATCAGTTGAGATCTCTAATGCAGTTTCTCTTACAAGATGAAATCTTTTCTAAAAATGCATTCTTTGATACAATTATCTCGCCATGGAAAAAACTTCAAAAATATCAATCAAAACTTTTGAAAGTTTAGTAACCATTAAAGATTTAATGATAGAGCAAAAAAAAGTGTGAACTCTTCTTTGTTGTACTAGTCATCAATATGTTAGATGATATCCAGTTGAAAGAATTGACATGTCTTCATGTGCTTTGAATTAATGGTATTCGTTTGTGTCACAATTCTAACTTAATTAGTTATCTGATACACATGAGGTATCTTCTACTTTCGTCTTTCTTCGCCAGAACGGACAATGAGATTTATTTCTAGAGGGAGGCCACAAATTTTTTAAAATTAATTTGAAATTCTAAATATGCCAACTTTCAATCTCCTCTTCCTGTTCATTAAAAAAACATTTCTACGAAGTATTTCCCGACTAGCCTCAACTGAAAGTTGCATCATTGAATGTATGTGTGCCACTCTCATCTCTCTCGCAACATTTTCTTCTCTTATTGTGACTAGTATCCTAATAATTGCAGTAGCGCTCTGTAATGGTTTTCTAAACGGATTACTCCGAACATCTGCCTAATAACATTATCAAAAACAAAAACAATGCTCTTCTTATGAGCAATAGACTAAAGTAATGGTTGGAGCTCCTTTTTAGTTATGACATCACCATAAGAACCTCCAACCTGTCCAATCATTTGTTGCAGCAATTCTATCTCAGTATAAGTTTAGGAAAGAAAAACTCAAACTTTGATTTGGAACTCAATCAATAAATTCTTATTGTTATACATGTTTGAGCGAGTGTAGTTTTTTCTGTTCCTCTCATCCCAATAAGCACAAACACACAACATTTATTTATCTGCTCTGCAACTATTAGCGTCACCAACTTTTTCGTGGCATTTTTAATTTCAATTCCGAGCCACATCAAATTTTACCAAGGAGGATGCTTGACGTGCTTCAACACTAGGAGTTGAAAGTGGACAATTAGTGTTGTAGAAGAGTCGAGGTGAGTCGAGCTCAAGTCATGCATAATTAGTGCTTGGTATGGCTCGAGCTTAGCTCGAGTGGCAAGCTCGAAGTCGCTTGATAGTGATAGCAGTCCGATCGCTATCTCAAATAAAAATTCAATTTTTAGGGGATCTCAACGAAAAAATGCATCAAAATGGCTAGTGGTGTGATAATTGAGTTTGCTTGCATGCCAACGAGCCCAGCCAGGATTAGTTCGAGTTCGTTTAATAAACAAGTTTGATTTTGACTTGAGCTCAAACTCGTGGCTTGATAAATTTCACTCGTTCGCACATTTACATCCTTGGGGACATCTAATTTTTACTAGGTCAAATTTTAATTCAAAATTGCAATAGAATAGTCCTTTATTTTACTAAATATTGTCTCTTTTATGAATTGAAAATGTTCAGATGTTAAATTACAAACAATTTATTAATTTCAAAAATTCCAGCTTAGTTGCATTACTAAAAAAATATAAATAATAAGACGATACAAACTAAGTTCCAAATTAAATTATGGGTTTATGTTTCACAAACTTATAATGAGATAGAATTGCTGAGCAACATGTAATTAGAGGGGTTGGATGTTCTTATAGTGATGTCAGAACTAAAACGGAGCACCAACTGTTACTTTGGTCTGCTGCTCAATTGAAGAGTCTTTTTTCTTGTTTTGGATAATCTTTGGAGGATAGATGTTTGGATTAATTTGTATAAAAATCCATTACAGAGCGTTGTTATTGTTAGGATCTGACCCAAGGAAAATATGTTGAGATTTTTAAACTGATTTTATACTGTTTTTGATGATATTGCATTTTAAACTGATTTTATACTGTTTTTGATGTTTTGTTGCAGGAATGATGAATTAGGTCATTGGAGCAAAAAGATGCAAAAAGGAGCGAATTTGGAGCGANATATTAATCCCATGAGAAATGGAGAACTGAGAGTAGAAGTCAAGAACCTTCTACTAGTAGAGATGTCTCCTACAAGTTATGACCTTCCACCTTCTAGTTCCCCTACCCTCTCTGATTTGATGAATGAGTTTCATGAGAAATGGAGAACTGGAAGTAGGAGTCAAGAACCTTCTACTAGTAGAGATGTCCCCTCCTATGACCTTCCACCTTCTAGTTCCCCTACCCTCTCTGATTTGATGAATGAATTAACTTGCAGCAGAAGAGAATGGGAGTAGAAGTCAAGAACCTTCTACTAGTAGAGATGTCCCCTCTACAAGTTATGACCTTCTCCATGAGAAATGGAGAACTCGAAGTAGGAGTCAAGAACCTTCTACTAGTAGAGATGTCCCCTCTACAAGTTATGACCTTCCATGAGTAGAAGTCAAGAACCTTCTACTAGTAGAGATGTCCCCTCTACAAGTTATGACCTTCCACGGAGTAGAAGTCAAGAACCTTCTACTAGTAGAGATATCCCCTCTACTAGTTATGACCTTCCACCTAATCCCCTACCCTCTCTGATTTGATGAATGAGTTGACCTTGCAGCGGAAGAGCATAGACTTGAACAAGAACCTTATACTAGTAGAGATGTCCCCTCTACAAGTTATGACCTTCCACCTTCTAGTTCTAAGAACCTTCTACTAGTAGAGATGTTCCCTCTACAAGTTATGACCTTCCACCTTCTAGTTCCAACTCTGACTGACTTGATGAATCAGTTGACCTTGCAGCGGTAGAGCATAGAATTAATAAATGAAAGGATTAGAGGTTTAGAACTATGACATGATTACGATAGTGAGTACCTTCAAAGGCATTCAAATTTTGAGGTAGCCTATTATGAAGCTCAGGCCCGACACTACAGAGGTGAGCCTGATGTTACTTTTCCTGAGTGCCCCCGATATACTCAGTATCATCCCGATCCACCTGTTGATCAAGGCGATAAAGATATAGCTTGGGATTTTGATATTGAATGAAATTGATGTACTTATATTTGTATTTTTATTTTTTGTGATCTTTTGTAATAGAAATGGATGTTTGTATATTTGGACTTTCATTTTTATTATTCTGTGTAATAATTTATATGTGTAGAAAGCTCTTAATATTACAGACCAGGTGAAGTAAAAATTTGAGAAGGCCTGCAGAAATTTCAGAATAATGACGCCTACAATACTGAGGTATGATTTATATTTATAGTTTTTCTTTCCAGCTATATTATTTCATTTTTAAAAATTTAAGTTTGGGGGAGGGAAGAAAAAGAGTAACTATTAGGCGTCCTCTATTTCAATATTTTCAAACAATATTTATATGATTTCATGTAGTGAATTTAATTCAGGTAACTATATTTTTGTAGCCATTTAAAATATTATGGTAGATTTAAAGAAATATTTTTGTAATGAAAAATTAATTATTGTAACTTAAGATATTTAGTATAAGAGAATAAGATTATAGTTAACTATTTGAAGTAAAGGAAAAAGTAAAGGACACTATATTTTGAAGTGTTAATAATCTGGAAATTTATTTGAGAAGAAAAGATTGGGGCTCAATGATGTAAAAGCTATGAATCTTAAGAAAAATTAATTTTGTAAATTAAGATATTTAGTATAAGAGAATAAGACTATAGTTAACTATTTAAAGTAAAGGAAACTATTACTTAAGATATTTAGTATAAGAGAATAAGACTATAGTTAACTATTTAAAGTAAAGAAAACTATAAAAGTATTAAGAATCTTGGAAATTCATTTGAGAAGAAAAGATTGGGGCTCAATGATGTAACAGTTATGACTATAGTTAACTATTTAAAGTAAAGAAAACTATATTTTGAAATATTAAGAATCTTAGAAATTTTTCTTGAGAAGAAAAGATTGGGGCTCGATGATGTAAAAACTATGAAATATTTATAAGGTAAAAGAATGCTTTGAGTTTCAAATTTAGGGAAAGAAAAGTAAAGTTCAAAATCATTAAAGGCTATCCATATATAGTAATCCTCACTTGAAAAAGGAAAAAAAAAAAAGGATTGAAAACAATCCCAGAAAGAAAAGAAAAATATATTGGATTGAAAGCAATCCAAATGAAAAAGAGAAAAGAAAGAAAAAATATGAAAAGTAAGGAGAAGCTTGAGGATATGCCTAATCAAAAATTGACTTCACTGGACCTAACTAAAGGGAAAACCTAATACATTCCTGAACTTATATTTATGGATTAGATTTTTTACTAGTAGAGTTCCCATGAAGTTCCTATCATTTGAATATTCTAAGTGACTTAATATTGCAACATATAGTCATTCTTGAAATGAATAGAAGACTAGAACACTTAAACTTGATAACTAGATAATCTTGTGGCTACAGAGTTAATTCAATTACTTGAATTCTTTCTGAAAATCTCACTATGATATTTATTTAAATCAAACTTATAGTTTTTTTTGAATTAAAACATTATTGTGGTAGATCATAACTTTTATATAGTACTAAAATTACTTGAGGACAAGTAATAGTTAAGTTTGGGGGATTTTGACCCAAGGAAACTATATTGAGATTTTCATACCTATTTTATACTATTTTTAATGATATTGGACTTTAAAGAAAGGTAGTTTTGATGTTTTATTTCAGGAATGATGAATTGGGGTCACTGGAGCAAAAATATGCAAAAAGGAGCGAATTTGGAGCGAAAAAGACCAAAATGTGGAGATTTGAACTAGGCCGCCGACGACGCCCTCGACCCCGCTGACGGCGAGTTTATCCCGAGGCTACAGGACAAAATTCTTCAGAAGTCCGCCGACGACACCCTCGATGCCGCCAAGATTTGGATAAGACCAAATTTTGAAGGGATGCTTATGCAACTCTTGGGAAAACTCATCCACAACTTTAAAGGACTATTTTGGCCAAAAATTGGAGTGCCTAGGGGAAGAGGGAGAGAGTCTAGGAAGTGCTAGAGTGAGTTCGTAGAGGTTAGAAATGTTCCAATATTGTGAGGAATTCTTCGAGAGATTGTAAGAGTGGAGGGAAAGTGAGAGATTTTTTCTTGTATTGTGAGGAATTCTTCGAGAGATTGTAAGAGTGGAGGGAAAGTGAGAGATTTCTTCCTCCTCCACTTCGAAGAAGAATTCTGTGTGCTGTAAAGAAAGAAAGAGATTCAGAGGAACTTCGAGGAGCAATATTATGAGGAATTCTTCGAGAAATTGTAAGAGTGGAGGGAAAGTGAGAGATTTCTTCCTCCTTGCTCGTTTCGAAGGGAATTGCTTGTGTTGTAAAGAAAGGAAGAGATTCAGAGGAACTTCAAGGAGTGTTCTTGGGGAGAAATTAGAATTTTGTGTGTTGTAAAGAAAGAAAGAGATTCAGAGGAACTTCGAGGAGTTTGCTTGTGGAGGAATAAATTCTGTGTGCTGTAAAGAAAGGAAGAGATTCAGAGGAACTTCGAGGAGAGTTCTTGGGGAGAAAGAGATTGTAAGAGTGGAGGGAAAGTGAGAGATTTCTTCCTCCTTGCTGCTTTGAAGAGGAATCGTGTGCTGTAAAGAAAGGAAAAGATTCAGAGGAACTTCAAGGAGTGTTCTTAAGGGAATTGCTTGTGTTGTAAAGAAAGGAAGAGATTCAGAGGAACTTCAAGGAGTGTTCTTGGGGAGAAATTAGAATTTTGTGTGTTGTAAAGAAAGAAAGAGATTCAGAGGAACTTCGAGGAGTTTGCTTGTGGAGGAATAAATTCTGTGTGCTGTAAAGAAAGGAAGAGATTCAGAGGAACTTCGAGGAGAGTTCTTGGGGAGAAATTAGAGATAAGTTATTTACTTGTTGTAGTTTGTATGACTTTGATTTTCTATATGAATTTCGAGTTTTGTTGTGTTTTCCCCATGAGATCTGAGTAGTTTTCTGTGTCTTTCTCCTTGTCTTGCATGAATTTCAAGTTTTGTTATGTTTTCCCCATGAGATCTGAGTAATTTTCTCCTTGCCTTGAGATTTGTGAAATGGTGACTTGAATTGGTGAATTCATCAAAATGTTTAAGAAATTGTGATGATCTTTTCACTTCGATCTTAATTTACTTTCAATCTGGCCAATTTGTTAAGTTATGTTGAGTTTTACAACTAAAGTGAAGATTACATCCAAGATTCAAGGCGGTCAAAGCCCTTGGAAGTTCTTTCAATCTGGCCAATTGATTTCGATCTTAATTTATTTTCAATCTGGCCAATTGATTTGTTAAAATATGTTGAGTTTTACAACTAAAGTGAAGATTACCAATCTGGCCAATTAATTTGTTAAAATATGTTGAGTTTTACAACTAAAGTGAAGATTACACAATCTGGTCAATTGATCTGTTAAAATATGTTGAGTTTTACAACTAAAGTGAAGATTACATCTCAAGAATCTGGGAGGTCAAAGCCCTTGGAAGTTGGGTGCAAATAAATAGGGAAATTCAATCTAGCCAATTGATTTGTTAAAATATGTTGAGTTTTACAACTAAAGTGAAGTTTACCAATCTGGTCAATTGATCTGTTAAAATATGTTGAGTTTTACAACTAAAGTGAAGATTACATCTCAAGATTCAGGGAGGTCAAAGCCCTTGAAAGTTGGGTGCAAATATGATATTCTTTCAATCTGGCCAATTGATTTCGATCTTAATTTATTTTCAATCTGGCCAATTGATTTGTTAAAATATGTTGAGTTTTACAACTAAAGTGAAGATTACCAATCTGGCCAATTAATTTGTTAAAATATGTTGAGTTTTACAACTAAAGTGAAGATTACACAATCTGGTCAATTGATCTGTTAAAATATGTTGAGTTTTACAACTAAAGTGAAGATTACATCTCAAGAATTGGGAGGTCAAAGCCCTTAGAAATTGGGTGCAAATAAATAGGGAAATGAAATTATCGGGCATAGAATTGGAGATTTGGGGAGGTCAAAGCCCTTGGAAGTTGGGTGCAAATAAATAGGGAAATAATATTATCGGGCATGGGAGGTCAAAGCCCTTAGAAATTGGGTGCAAATAAATAGGGAAATGAAATTATCGGGCATAGAATTGGAGATTTTGGAGGTCAAAGCCCTTGGAAGTTGGGTGCAAATAAATAAGGAAATAAAATTATCGGGAGTAGAATTGGAGATATTTGATTTGTTAAAATATGTTGAGTTTTACAACTAAAGTGAATATTACATCCAAGATTCAGGGATAAATTTGTTAAAATATGTTGAGTTTTACAACTAAAGTGAAGATTACATCCAAGATTCAGGGAGTAATTTGTTAAAATATGTTGAGTTTTACAACTAAAGTGAAGATTACATCCAAGATTTAGGGAGGTTAAGCCCTTGGAAGTTGGGTGCAAATAAATAGGGAAATAATATTATCGGGCATAGATTTGGAATCCTTGGAAGTTGGGTGCAAATAAATAAGGAAATAATATTATAGAGTATAGAATTGGAGATTTTAGAGTGATAGACTAAAATCATTGGATGCTGAAGTGTAGATGTTGGATCTCAGGTGCGGGAACGTGAGAGCTTCGAAGTGAGAGCCGGTATCCTCCCAGCCTAGCCGCAGATTCAGGAAACAAGCGTAGGATTAGTCAATGTTCTTTATGCCTGGACTAAAGGGTAAAGAATATGTATGCTTCTATTTGGCACAATATAAATTGAACTAATTCACTTTATCCATTCACTATAATTTCTTAACATAGAGAAGGATGTTTTCTTATATATTGAATATCACAATTAAACCTTCATTAGTATCATTAGTTATTTAATAGTTATTAAAATTACATATTTATTTCAATTGCCTATTAGTGACAGATAAACAAATTGAACTTCGTTGTTGTGATTAAAGTATTGCTTTTCTAAAATCTTAGTTCGCAGTTCTAAACCACTCCCTGTTGGATCGATATCTAAGACTCAATTAGAGTCTTATATTACTTGAGCGATACGTATACTTGCGTTGATAAGTGTGACTTTACAATTATTGGATATTTATTACGTTCATATTTATCTTATATTTTAGGCATATAAAAAGTCGTTGTCAGGATCCTAGTCTCAACAAGAGATGATAATGTTGTGATTGAGATGTGGGTGGCACACATACATTCAAAGATATAGCCTTCATTCTCCTCATGACACATACATCCGGAGATGCAACTTTCAGTTAAGACTGGTTTGGAAATTCTTTGTAGAAGGGGTTTTTTGGATGGAGAATATAAGGATATTGAGAAGATGGTAAATTTTGGATTTCAAATTATAGAAAATTATTCTAGCCTCCTAGCGATAAAGACCATTTCTGACTTTCTGACAAAGAAAGTCAAAAGTAGATGATGTCTCTTGTGTATCAGATCTCAACACTATTGGTTATCTGATACACATGAGACATCATCTACTTTTGTCTTTTTTTGTCAGAACACTAGCAATGGTCTTTATCGCTAGATAGAGGCAAAAATATTTTTTTAACAATTTGAAATCTTCTTATATTCTCCATCCAAAAAAAAATCGCAACATTTTCATCTCTTGTTATGACCAGGATCTGAATGTTGTCAACAACGCTATGTAATGGATTTTTAAATAGATTAATCTAAACATCTATTCTCCAAAAATTATCTAAAACAAGAAAAAAGTTCTTCAATTGAGTAACCTAATGGTTGGTGCTCCGTTTTAGTTCTGACATCACAATAAGAACAACCAACTTCTCTAATCACTTGTTGCAGCAATTTTATCTCATTGTAAGCTTGTGAAAAATACCCACAAATTGATTTGGAACTCAGTTTTTATCTTCTTGTTGTTATATATTTTTTGAGTAAGTGTGATTTTTCCAATTCCCTGGGAAGAGAAAATTAATGCAGCTAAGCTGGAATTTTTGGAGTTAATAAATTGTTTATAGGTCAACATTTAAATGTTTTTAAATTCATAACAGAGACTGTAATCAGTTAAATTTTGGACTATTATATTACAATTTTGAATTAAAACTTAACCCACTAAGAATTAGCTGTCGCTAAGAATGTAAATGTGCTAATGAGCAAAATTTATAAAGCCACGAGTTCAAGCTTGAGCAAGCAATCGTGTTAGTCTTTGCTCGTCTCATTGGCATGCAAGCAAGCTCCTTTATCATACCACTAACTATTTCGATGCATTTTTCCGGTGAGTTCCCTTAAAAATTGAATTTTTAGTTTTAGCTAGCGAGTCGACTGCTATCACTATGAAGGAAGTTAGAGCTTGTTACTCAAGCTCAAGCACATAATTGAAAAGACGAACTTAGTTCAAGCCATGCAAATCACAAATTATGCATGACTCAAGCTCGACTCGACTCTTCTACAACCATAATTGTCCATTTCCAATTCCTAGTGTAAAATTTGATGTGCTAGGAACTAAAATTAAAAATGCCATGAAAAATTGGTAATGGTAATAGTTGTAGAGCAGACAAATCAATGTTGTGTGTTTGTGCTTAAACATATATAACAACAAAACTATAAAAATTGAGTTCCAAATCAAAGTTTGGGTATGTGTTTCCTAAACTTATAAAGAGATAGAATTGATGCAATAAGTGATTGGAGGGGATTAAGATTCTTATGGTGATGTCAGAACTAAAACGGATCTCCAACCATTACGTCAGTCCATTGCTCACAAGAAGAGCATTGTTCTCGTTTTTGATAATGTTCGGAAGGCAGATGTTCCGAGTAATCTGTTTAGAAATCCATTACAGAGCGCTACTGAAATTGTTAGGATCTTAGTCACAATAAAAGAATAAAATGTTGCGAGGTAAATGAGGGTGACTCATACATCCAATGATACAGATTTCACTTGTGACTAGGGAGATGCTTTGTAGAAGGGTTGTTTTTTGGATGGAGATGAAGAGGAGATTAAAATTTGTCTTATTTAGGATTTCAAATTAATCTAAAAAATGAAATGACCTCATGTGTATATGATAACAAATAGAGTTAGGAATATGAGATAAATGAAGACCATTAATTCACAAAACAGTATGACGTGTCAGTTCTATCAACTGCATATCATCTAGCATATTGATAACTTGTGCATTTAAGAAGAGTTCACAATTTCTTTTGCTCGATTATCAAATCTTTAATGGTTTCTAAACTTACATAAGTTTCGATTTATAGTTTTTGAAGTTTTGTCCATGGAGAGATGATTGCAGCAAAGAATGTATTTCTAAAAANGGAGAGCCTGGGGGAAGAGGGAGAGAGTCTAGGAAGTGCTAGAGAGAGTTCGTAGAGGTTAGAAATGTTTCAATATTATGAGGAATTCTTTGAGAGATTGTAAGAGTGGAGGGAAAGTGAGAATTCTGTGTGTTGTAAAGAAAGAAAGAGATTCAGAGGAACTTCGAGGAGTGTTCTTGGGGGCTTCAAAGAGGAATTCTGTGTGCTGTAAAGAAAGGAAGAGATTCAGAGGAACTTCGAGGAGTTTTCTAGAGATAAGTTATTTAATTGTTGTAGTTTGTATGACTTTGACTTTGATCTGTTCAAAAATCCATTACAGAGCGCTATTGAAATTTTTAGGATCTTAGTCACAATAAAAAAAGAAAATGTTTCGAGGGAATTGAGGTTGAAATAAATGAAGACCCCGTTATCATCCAATGATACATATTTCACTTCTGACTAGTTGGGAGATGCTTTGTAGAAGAGTTGTTTTTTGGATGGAGATGAAGAGGAGATTAAAATTTGTCTTATTTAGGATTTCAAATTAATTTTAGAAAAAGAAATGACCTCTCTTTATCGATAAAAACTATTGTCAGCGTTCTCATGAAGAAAGACGAAAACAGAAAATACCTCATGTGTATATGATAACAAATAGAGTTAGGAATGTGAGATAAATGGAGACCATTAATTCACAACATAGGATGACATGTCAGTTCTATCAATTGCATATCATCTAGCATATTGATAATTTATGCATTTAAGAAGAGTTCACAATTTTTTTGCTCGATTATCAAATCTTTAATGGTTTCTAAACTTACAGAAGTTTCGATTTATAGTTTTTGAAGTTTTGTCCATGGAGAGATGATTGCAGCAAAGAATGTATTTCTAAAAAATATTTCATTTTGTGAGAGAAACCTCGTTAGAAATCTCAACTAGTCATGCATTCTGCAATATGGATTGTCCTTATAAGGATCAGACTACGGATGGTTTCTACTAATCAATTCTTTATAATATTTTTATGCTACGTCTTCCTCTAATGAATCAATTTGCTCTTCTAAGAAGCCTTCAATCACCCATAATTGAACCAAATCATCAAGATCCAACGGTCATATTCAGAAAACAATGAACATTAAACGAAACAATGCTTTAGATGAGATTGAAGATCGTCATAGCTGAGGTGCATCACACCATGAATTTCTTCAGAAAGGTTTCGATTTATACTTTTTTCCATTCTAATCTACTTTAATCTTTGATTCAAACAACTATGAATGACTTGAGCTCAACTCAACTCTTTTATATCCCTAATTGTCCATTTTCCAATTCCAAGTGGTGAACGCCCGCCAAAATTCCTCTTCATAAAATTTCATGTGTTGGGAACTGAGATTGAAGAGGCTACAAAATGTTGGTGACGTTGATACTTAAAGAGCAGCCAAACAAATTTTGTGTGTTTGCGCTTACTGAATGAGGAATAAGAAAAACCGCACTTGCTCAAAAAATATATATATAACAATAAGATGATACAAATTGAGCTCCAAATCTAAATGTGAGAATGTGTTTTGCAAACTTATAATGACCTAGGCATGCTAAAACAAGTGATTAGAAAGGTTGAAGGTTTTTATAGTGATGTTAGAACTTAAACGGAGCTCCAACCATTACTTCGGTCTGTTGCTCACAGGAAAAGTTTTTTTCTTATTTTGGATGATATTTGGAGGAAAGATGTTTGGATTAATCTGTCATTGTTAGGATTTGAGTAACAACAAGAGAGGATAATGTTGTGAGGTAGATCTGCGTGGCATGCATAAATTCTTTGATGCAGATTTTTAGTTGAGACTAATAGTAAAATACTTTGTTGAAAGGTGTTCTTGGATGAAGAGGAGATTGAATCGTTGGCAGATTTAGGATTTTATATGAATGTTGAAAAATGTTATGACATCCCTTAAGTGTTAAAGTTAATTGTTCATGAAGGAAGACAAAAGTAGAAGATATGACATGTGTGTCAGTTAATCACAAAGTTGGGAATGTGAGATAAACGAAGACCATTAATTCGCAGCACACAAAGACATGCTCGGTTATCAACCCTTTAACGGGCTTCAGGAGTTTTGATTGATAGTCTTCAAAATTTTCTCCATGGAGAGATGATTGTAGCAAACATTTTAGTTCCAGAAAAGATTTCTTCTTGTGATAGAAACTGCGTTAGATATCTCAACCGGTCATGCATTCTGCAATATTGATTGACATCAAATAGATTATGCTCCAGAAGGATTATACTAATTATTTCTTTCTAATATTCTTCTGCTACATCTTCCTCTAATGAATCAGTTTGACCTTCTATGAAGCATTGAACTACCCATAATCGAACCAGATCATCATGATCAAATAGTTTATCCTCAGGAAACAAGGAATAGTACACGAAGAATTGCTTAAGATGAGATGGAAGGTCGTTATAGCCGAGGTACAGAGCACCACGAAGTTCTGTAGGAAAGTTTCTCTTTGACTAAGCATAATTTTTTAGAACATGTTTTCATCCTCTTTTTCTTAAATCTTAGATCCTCACAAATTGTCCCATTACATTTCCTAGCGGTGAACACCTGCCAAAATTTCTCCTTGGTAGAATTTGATGTGTTGAAAATTGAGAATTAAGATGCCACCAAAAAAAAATTGTTGAAATTGATAGTTGAAGAGCAGACAAACAGATGTCACGTGTTTGCACTTAATGGGATGTGAGGAATGGGAAAAATCACACTTATTGAAAAAATATATAACAATATGAAGATACAAACTGAGTTCCAAATCAAAATATGTGCATGTGTTCCACAAACATATAATGAGATATAATTGCTGCAATAAGTGATTAGAGTGGTTGAAATGACTAGTGGTAGGATAATCTAGCCTGCTTGCAAGCGAACTAGCCGAGTAAGAGCTAGCTCAAGTTTGTTTAATAAACAAGCTTGATTTTGATCGCGAGCTCGAACTCGTGGCTTGATAATATGTGCATGTGTTCCACAAACATATAAGGAGATATAATTGCTGCAATAAGTGATTAGAGTGGTTGAAATGACTAGTAGTAGGATAATCCAGCCTGCTTGCAAGCGAACTAGCCGAGCAAGAGCTAGCTCAAGTTTGTTTAATAAACAAGCTTGATTTTGATCTCAAGCTCGAACTCGTGGCTTGATAAACTTTGCTCGTGAGCGCATTTACATTCATAGGAACAACTAATTCTTATGGAGTTAAATTTTAATTCAAAATTGCAACATAATAGTCTTATATTTAAATGATAACTGTCACTTTTATGAATTAAAAATATTTAAATGTTGACATACAAACAACTTAATAATTTCAAAAATGTCATCTTTGCTGCATTACTTTTCTCCTTGAGAAAAAAAATATTATCAGAATTTTTTAATCGTATTTTCCAAAAAATCGCTGGCTCGCCAGCCATACCGATGTGGAACAAATCTGTTCTACTTAATGACTTGTTCAAAATAATCTGCCAAAAAATCCATGTTTAAATTATGAAAATACAATATTGATGAAGAATAAAAAATTCGTCAACGTCAAACGTAAATAATAATAATAATAATAATACTAATAATAAATCTATGATAATAATCTACATCTACTTGTTTGACAGTTTCAAATTAAGCTGCAATTTTATCTCATATTTATCATAATAATATTATAAAAAAAACCCCTATCCTTTTTTTTTTTTTACATGTTCATCATTTTAATTACATTTTTGATCTAATCATCAACTTACGTGCCTCTTCGTTAACCCAATTACTCAAAATCTGAAATTTATTTAAATACAAAACTAAACTACTATTATCATCTTTTTCTCTTGTAGGCAACATCAATTTTCATGTCCATCATCTCATCATCATCGACTCATTCTTGTTCCTAATACAGAAATAATCAGACGGCTCAGTCATCGTCATCGCCTCCTCCTCCTCCTCCTTCTCCTTCTCCTCCGCCCTCTCCATTACCACCACCTTCTCCTTCTCCTCCTCCACCTCGCCCACCTCCTTCACCCGCTTCGACCCGACACCAACCCGAAGCATCCGCACCACCTCCCTCATCTCTGGCCGGTTATCCGGACACCCGTCGGTACACTTAATCGCCACAACAACCAAATTCCTTAGCTGCACGGCATCATACTTACCATTCAATCTCGGATCCGCAATCTGCTCCCACTTTCCGCTCTCGGCCAGCGGTAACGCCCACTGTACTATATCCCTCTTCGCGCCGCCGGCCAGTTTCTCTATGGGCCGCCGAGCGCTCACGATTTCCAGGAGAAGTATTCCGAAGCTATACACATCGCAGCTTTCCGACACCCTCCCCCACATGGCGTATTCCGGCGCCAGGTACCCCAGCGTGCCTTTCACACGTGTGGTCAGGTGACTCACCCCCTCCGGAATCAGCTTCGCGAACCCGAAATCCGCCACTTTTGGCCGCAATTTGCTGTCCAGGAGCACGTTGCTCGCCTTTATATCTCTGTGGATTATGTGTGGACTCGCCTCGTGGTGCAGATACCTGTAACAACAAACACAAATAAAATTGAATAAATTGCATAAAAAAAATAAAAATAAGCTGAATTGCAATACTCACGCAATCCCCGAAGCAGAGCCGATGGCTATGCGGAGGCGAGTGCGCCAATCGAGAAGAATATCATGCGCGCGGTGGCCGTGANGCAAACACAAAAAAATTGAATGAATTGCATAAAAAATTAAAAATAAGCTGAATTGCAACACTCACGCAATCCCAGAAGCAGAGCCGATGGCTATGCGGAGGCGAGTGCGCCAATCGAGAAGAATATCATGCGCGCGGTGGCCGTGCNAAAATTGAATAAATTGCATAAAAAATTAAAAATAAGCTGAATTGCAACACTCACGCAATCCCCGAAGCAGAGCCGATGGCTATGCGGAGGCGAGTGCGCCAATCGAGAAGTATATCATGCGCGCGGTGGCCGTGCAGGTGGCCGAGCAGGCTCCGATTAGGCATATAATCATAAACAATTAGCCTCTCGTTTCCGCCGGCGAAATAGCCCCGGAGACTCAATAGATTCTTATGCATAACTCTGCCCAAAACCTCCACCTCCACCGCAAACTCCATCTCCGCTTTCGGAGTCATCGTCTTCAATCTCTTCACCGCTATCTGCAACCCGAATAAAGAAAAAACCGGTTTTGTTTTGATATTTATGTTAAAAAAGTGATTTTGATGAGGAATTAGATTTATTTGGAGTTAGGGGAGTGTTTACAGACCTCGCCGCCGGCGGGAGTGCGGCCCCAGTAGACGGTACCGAAGCCACCCTCGCCGAGCTNAAGGTTTTGTTTTTAATTTTATGTTAAAAAAGTGATTTTGATGAGGAATTAGGGGAGTGTTTACAGACCTCGCCGCCGGCGGCAGTGCGGCCCCAGTAGACGGTACCGAAGCCGCCCTCGNCGGTTTTGTTTTTAATTTTATGTTAAAAAAGTGATTTTGATGAGGAATTAGATGTAGTTGGAGTTAGGGGAGTGTTTACAGACCTCGCCGCCGGCGGCAGTGCGGCCCCAGTAGACGGTACCGAAGCCGCCCTCGCCGAGCTTGCTGGCCTCGCTGAAGTTATTGGTGGCGGTTAGGAGTTGCTTGAGGGTGAAAACTTCCCATGGGCTATCAGTGAAGCAGCTGCTAGACGAAGTTCTTGAGCTACTAGTTATACACGCGCATATCTCAATATGGAAATTTAGATTGAAGGAAATCAATTAAAGTTAGACGATATGATTGAATTGAACTTACGGGCATGAACGGCGGCCGCCGTCTTCATGATTGTCCTTGCGAGAAACGCAGCAGAAATGGCGGAGATTCACCATGGCTTTGTGAAGAAAGAGATGGTGTTGGGGGTTTGAAATGAAAGGATGGGAGAGTGGAAGGGGAAATGGATTTTAAATCTATTGGATGGGTGTTGAAGCAGTCAGAAAATAAAAATAAATAAATAAAGAATGAAAGTTAGGAGAAAACTTCAATGGGAATGATAATGGGGGAAAAAATCTGAAGATCTGGGGATTTAACATTAGTCAACATTTTGTTGTTTCGGAATTATTTGATGAGGGAATAACTTACAATTTACTAGATTCATGTCAACTCATTTGGACGAGAATATGTTATTTACATGGCCAACTGTTAAGATTCGAGCACATCACTCCAAATCGCAACAACTAGACAATATTCGTTTCATTTGAAGGAGGAGTTCACGAGAAAGAGGGATGAGTGCAAGCTTTATGATGTGCTTTTTATAAAAATGGTTAACACTAAAATTTTAATTTTTGCATTTAGAACACTCAAAATTTTAAAATCACATCAAAATATCACTTTGTGATCCTACTAGATGTCATACTCATGTTTTATTGTGCAAAGGGTGTTATAAATATAAGAATATGAACTACTTTGATCGGATGATCTCGAGAGTTTTATTCAATCAGATGATATTTTATGGACATTTGAGTGTCTTAATGATATCAGAATTGAGTAATCTTGAGCTCGTTAGTTTCGTCTTGTTCAGACATTCGATTTGACTATGAATTAGTTTGATTTGACACCCATTTGACCTTTAAAAAGTGTCTGGAAATCTTTCAAGAGTGATTTAATGACTCGAATTGAACTAATTTTAATATCATTGAGTCCGTCTCATCTAGCTAGTCAAGTTGACTATAAGTTTACTGAAATCAAGAGTTCTGGATGACTCATAAATGAAGTTCAAATATTTCTTGCTCAAAAAATTATCTCGAGATTCTTGTCATGATTTTAGATTCTCACCGGATGATGAAAATTTGTTGATGGGTATCAAATTGATCTGTTAAAGGGTAAAAGAAATTTGTTTTCTGATTTTTTAGAAAAATCTATAAATATTTATAATTTAAACTGTAACTTGAAAAATATCCTTTCTCCACCATACATTTACAACGAGCATTGAAAACGGCTCATGCGACAATTTGATCAAAGATTTAGTTTAAACAATTTATCTTAGACGTGTTGAATGAATCTGGTTCAACCCTTTAATTTGCTCTAATTAAATGTCATATTCATTGATTTTTCTTCTATAAAGTATTAAGTCAAGTTGAGAAAAATTAAGATGAAAGCTTGGAATTTTGAACTATTAAGCCAATTAAATAAATAGGAGCTTAGAATTTTACAGTATATTAAGTCACACGCAAGCCTGGTACGGCAATTGGAGAACATTCATAAATTTCTTTTCAGGGCATTTACATACACACCACATAATTCCTGAATATTTGCATATTAAGCATCTAAATTTTACTTGATATATTATTTTTTAAAAGTTAAAATAATGATTTTTGTTATGTGATGTAAAAAAGTTGGGTGGAATGAATCAATGTAAAACATAAATTTATGTATTGGGTATGTAAATGCGTGGAAGCCGGGTGGTATGTTCATAAATGATTTTTTTGGAGTAGTAATCTGTAGCGGCGAGTAAGAATCTGTATACTTTGTAAGACTGAGAGTCTATCGGACCTATTATGTCTGTGCCCCAACGCTCGAACGCCCACGAGGCGACGGTCGGGTGGGCACACTCGGAGGTTGGTGCATGACCACCTCATGCACTTGACACTGGTGACATCTTCTTATTGTATTCATGCAATCAGACATTATTGTTGGCCAATAATATCCGAGTCTCTTGATCTTTAATTTCATCTTCGGCCCTGACTGGTGAGCGCCAGCATATACTTTTTTAACAATTTTTTAAATCATATTTATTCTAAAATCTTGATTTTTTTTTTGTTTGTTTCTATATAGATTGTTAGATCATTAATAGATTTTATCATCTGACATGAATCAGGAGAAAACTTTTTAAACAATAAATGTCCAAATTTTGATTAAAAATCATTTAAGATGAACAATAAAGGGTATTGTACATTAGTATTTTATCATAAAATGATCCTACTATTTATAGTGGAGTTGGTATAATATGTGATATTAAATTTCTATTCATTTTTTAATGGCATCATAAAAAATATTTTAGATATTTTACAGATACAGGTTTATTTCTCGGTTGCCTTATCATTGGCCGATTGGTCTAGCATCACTTCAACTCAGTAAGGTTGGTTCGATCGGCTTGATTGAGTAGGTATAGCCGGTCAGCTGGATTCAATTAGCTTCAATTTATCAGAACTCGCTTGGCCTGCTATACTTTGTCGATCGGATACTTTAGTCTGATTGTCGACCCTCAATCCTTTAGATATTTTACAGATACAGGCTTATTGCTCGGTTGCCTTATGATTGGCCGATTGGTCTAGCATCACCTCAACTCAGTAAGGTTGGTTCGATCGGCTTGATTGAGTAAGTATAGCCTGTCGGCTGGATTCAATTAGCTCCAATTTATAAGGACTCGCTGGGTCGGCTATACAGTCGATCAGATACTTTAGCCTGCTTGTCGACCCTTAATCCTTGATAGGGAACTAGGGAGGGGGGAGTCCAAGGGATTGCGATTAACTAGATTCTTTCCTCGGGTTTTATCTACCAAGAGGTAGGTCGATGCCTTCTTCCAACTCTTCGGTGGTGGTTAGCTCAGGTGTTTATCTGCCTTCCCCTGGTTCGATTGATTCGAGCTCTAATCATTCCTTTTGTTCGTCTCCTTGCTCGTTTGACGCATAAGTAGGTTCTGACTCTCTTCTTTGTTGCACCTCATTTCCTCTCTAGAGTTAGATATCTTCTCAAGATTCGTGTAACACATTCTTCATTTACAGGTGACGCGCGCGCACTATAAAATTATTGCCATTTTTAGTAAAACCACTAAATTAATTCCCACTATGTCGTAATTTTTCTCCACCTTGCAGAAGTTTCTGCCAAGGCGGCCAAATGAGATATTGTCTTTTTTGTTATCTCAAGATTAAATTATTTTACATTATTATTTTCTTATGATAGTGATATGATTATTATTTTTTAATGAAGCAATTTTATTAGAGGTTGTATTGCTGAACATATGTACGTAGAACTATCATTCATGTGATTTTTCTTTTTTTTTCCCGGAATTCCATTATAAAATTAAAAAAAAGATATTTCAATAGCCCTAAACTTCAATTTTTATGTTATATATATATATATATATATATAAGAGATTTGGATTGTATAAATGTAAAAAGTAATGTTTAGGTGGTATGTATATAAATACATAGGAATTGGTGGTTTGTGTGTAAATGCACCCTTTATTTAGGTTCTACTTATTTATTTTTCCATGACCATCATTTGCCTATTTATCTCTCCTTTTTTATTATTTAATTTATTTTTAATACTCATGATTATCTTTTCATAGTAAATTAATTAATCCTATGTTATATATAAATTGGAAAAAAAAAAGCTAATTAATAATTAATCGCTTTGTTTAGTAATAATGGTCGATTATTGACAGTTAATCAATGAGACTCTTAGCTGTTACTTGAGACTGTTAATTCCTATGTATGAATATTTCTAATTCCTAAATTTTAATTTTTATAATTATACCATCCAAACGTTTTAAAACGGACAGAAATATCAATATTTTAATTTTTAAGATGTGGAAAACACATTTTTATGCATAAGTAAGATGACTATATGTTGAAATTAAGGTTTAGTTATACATAAATGCATAAGAATTGAGAGGAATTGTATGTAAATCTTCTTTTTTAATATAATCACACATTAAAAATTAACCCAGAACTCTGATTTCAACAAACATACAATTAAACAGACTGACTTGATAAGATGGACCCAATGACACTGAGAATGACCCAATATGAGTCAAATCAAGCCTGGATCAAGTTGTTAAGCAACTTTTGGAAGTTTTCATTGTCGGATTGCATGTTCAAATGAATTCAAAAACTGACAAGCTTATAATCAAATCGAGTCTCTACAAGATAAATTCAACTAGCCCAGGATCACGCAATTTTTACATCATTAAGGTATTCAAATGTCCAAAAACACAGTCTTCTTAAGGGAACATCTTTGATTTGTCCGATGAAAGTGGCATGTACTCCTTCCTTATTTGCAGACCATACATTATAAATAGACTCCTACCCCCTTGTTGAGAAAGATCTGACATTGAGCCAGTGGAAGATCAGAGCTTGGAGAAGAAGACATCGCTCACTCGCTGTCGTCGACCACTACCAGCCGCTACCTACTCCTTACAAAGAAACTCCCTGCAAAATCACAAAGTGCATCGGAGAATCCTGGCATATGTTGTGAAGTAACGAAGCACTAGACAGTGCACTAATGCACCTCAAAGATAGGGCAGCAATGCACCTCAAAGATGGTGTTGGAGTGCATCCCGAAAAAGATATAATAATGCCACCCCGAAGACGCTGCAATGACACCCCAAAGATAGTGCAATAATTCACCTTAGAGATGGTGCAAGAATGAATCCCAATAATGGTGAAGCTATGTACCTCGAAGATGGAATAACAACATACTCCGAGCATATCGCAATTCTATACAACTATGATCTACATGGTTCAACAAGTACGACCTACGTGGTTTATAGCTCGTGTAGCTCTCAACTCTGGCCACTATGACCTACAGACCTCAACGTAGCTCACCACTACGATATACGTGACTTACTACTGCCTTTGTGGCCTACTACTCATCCAGCCCCCAACTCCAGCTTTAGTGGTCTACATACGTTATTGCAACTCACTCGTATTGTCTATGTGACCGAGTATGGCCTATGTGGCTCACATCTTGTGCAACTCTCAACTTCGGCCTCTGTGGCTAGCGGACGTCATCACAACTCACCACAATGGTATATGTGACCAACTACGCATGCCCTATGTGGCTTACAACTTGTGCAGCTCACGAATCTGGTGTCTACAACTTACGGATATCATCCAGCTCACTAACATGGCCTATGTGATTGACTATGATCTACATGACTCACAGTTCATGCAGCTTCAGACTTCGACCTGTGCGGCCTACGGATGTCGTCAAAGCTCACCACTACAACCTATGATGTGTTCTTAAATTTTTTATAAAATGTATGTATATGTTTGCGTTTTAAATAGAAAGGCTTTTCTTGTTGTTTTGCAGGTTGCAGTAGAAACAAGATCGAACGGGACTCATAGAGTTCAAGATAAAGAAAGTTGTAGTCTGACACCTATGCATTATGCTAGTGGCACCTAGGCATCAGTCCCCGTTTAAGAAGAGCTCAATTGGAGAGCATGGAAAGGTGGAACCAAGCATGCAGTTACTAGGCACAGGGTCATTAGCACTTAGGTGTCCAAACAGGCCAAAAGTTATCCAAATTCCTGAGAAAACAAAAGGTAGGTGTTGCCTAGACGCTACACACCAGATCCTAGGCACCACAATAGTGGCACCTTGCTGCCGCAATATTGGCTCCTAGGTGTCAGAATTGAACAGTTGAAAACCACATGAATTCATTGGAATAGGAATATTGTATTTGAGTTCATGCTTAAATTCAAGGAGATGATTGAGTTGGATTGATAAGAGGATTTAAGGAACTAAACTCTTGACATTCAAATATCCTTAGACCATCGAAAGAGGTTCAACTCTTGTTTCACACTAATTTTTAATCATTTGTTTAATTATATTCTCCATTGTTAGATTAGTTCTGTTTTTCATAATTTTACAATAGTTTTAAAATTGAACTTGAATTTCGAACCTTTTAGGCTAGGATTGATATTTATATACTAGAACTTTTCAAATTGTGTTCTTCTTATTTCCTGTGGGAACGACAACTTACTCCAGCCCCAGTCTACTGATATTTCATGTGTACTTGTGTGAGCCGCACATGTTTGGCAGCACCCGGTGCATATCAAACTACATTACTAACTATGGCCTACACTGTCAACACTTCATAAGACTCCCAACTCTAGTCTCCATGACTAACATATGTTATTGCAGTTCATCACTGTGGCCTGTGACAAACTAATACATATGTGGCTGACAGCTCATGCAACTCCCTACTATGACGTCTATGGTCAACCGATGCTCTTAAAGCAATAATCTACGTCGTATATGACCAACTACTACCACGACTTTCAACTCCTACGATACATACACAGTCTACAACATCTATGACAGACTACTGTCTTCATAACAACTGACTACGACTTTTGTGACCTATTATAGCTACTGCTATTGAACTACAATTGTACATCAACATTATAATTTCATCTTCTCTAATCCAATTTGAGATTGGGCCCATATACTTCAAAATATAGTGAATTATTTAAACTAGGCCAAGCCCTGTGATTTTTTACCCTTTTCGGGATTTTTCACATAAAAAAGTTCAATGCCTCATATAAATAGATGTGCGTACACCAGTTTAAGAATAAATTCATTTAATAAATGGCATCAAATAAAAATATTATAAAAAATATTAATTTATATAAATTTTATCGAAAAAAATTATAAAATAAATTACTGACTTTTTCCCTTTCAGACTAACATTTTATAGAATTTTTAATTATTTTTCTTACAGAAGAAAAAAGTTAAATATATTGCAATTTTTTTTCCTTGGATGAGCAGACAAAATTGGTGAAATAAATAAATAAATGTACGGTGAGGATTTGTCGTTANCTTACAGAAGAAAAACGTTAAATATATTGCTTTTTTTTTTCCTTGGATGAGCAGACAAAATTGGTGAAATAAATAAATAAATGTACGGTGAGGATTTGTCGTTAGCATGTCATTAGTCACTCAATGGCGACCTGATTTGCTCATTATGATTGTAAGAAGTTGACAATTTGTGGGTTAAAACCGCACTTAAAAATTAATTAATAATCATTAAAACTAATTAACAAGTAATTAACCCTAAGGATTAAGTAAACAATCTTATCTAATTAATATATACATTAATTTGGGTTTAGGATAGAGAAGATTTCAAATAGACTCCTCCAAAGCCCATTGCATACCTTTTATAATCCCACATATTTAATCTTAATTTAATCTCATGATGAAAGAGGCTGCGGATTTGCAAAAAAAATTATGATGATTGATATTTTATATGGAAATTTATGTATATATCATAAAAATTTTACGTATTTACATTTCAACACCTCGAGTTTAATATTTATATTTACAACATTTTGGTGTCAGACAGCAATGCATAAAAATGTGTATTTTACTTTTTTTTTTAAGTTAATAAATAGTGATATTTTTTATGTGACTGATATTTATTATGTCAAAATTTTGTTACGTAATCTCTACTGATTAGGGCTGTTAAACCATTATTTTTATGTAAATACAAAATATATACTTCATTAATGATTTTTTATTAATTAATAATTAGCCAATCTAGATTTTATTAATCTATAAGATATTGTGTAAATATTAAAAAATCTTATCTAGTCTAAACATATTTAAAGCTAAATTTGTAGCAAATTGTTTTTTTTTTCAAGATTAGTGAATGCTAATTTTTGTGACAATGACTTTACTCTTAGTTTTCTTTTCATGAGGTTAAATTGTTGGCTTTACTCCCAAAATATCAATTGAAGAAATAATACTTCATATTATTTTAATATCATAAACGATAGATAATAACATACTTTATGATTTAAAATCTTGATTTTTTAAAATTAATTACTACCTAAACTTTTGTTGATATATATATACATAAGGAATGGCCCTAAACCCTTCAACCACTTCTAATGTGCCTAACAATCCGAGTACCACCTCGATAAGGCCAACTGTGCCAACCCCCGATCTCAGGGGTCTTATAACAAGAATGTCAACCAATAGGTTTGATTATGCAGCACAACTTTTGTCGACATCCTATCGTACATATATTAAATAACTTATACAAGTCAGGCTTGGGACTGTGAGGATGAGGATGGGTCAAGTTCAGGCTGGACTTTCTAACCCATTTTAGGTTATGATGGGGTTTAGATTGAGCAGTTTCACATAGGGTTAACTTCATGTCAAGACTCTAATCCAACACATGAACTCCATGACACCCCCTAATGAATGCATTCAAGCTTCTTAATACACACACACACACACACACATATCCTCTTCATAATTATTCATGATGAATAAAATCAAAATGATTCAATCAATACCATTTTCATCTCTTAGATAAATCTTGGAAGATATTATAAATAATTTTATAAAAATAAATAAATAAATAAATAAGAAGCACTGTTTATTAAAATATACATAAATATCAAGCAAAGTTGCTTAATTAATTTTTTTAAAATTTAGTCTGGTCCACCCTAATCCTAAATAAGGCTGGTTCAAATTTAATTAAAAGGCTTATAAAACATTAATTAAAGAAAACAAAGATTAATCAGGATTTGTCAATACTAACCATTGTTTGAGAAGAAATTAACTTAAACTTTGATTAAGTAATTATGACTTGACTAAAGACTTAATGACAATAAAAACATATTTTAATTTGGATTAAGATTGGCTTGGACCAAGACTTGTTAAGTCTTTAGTAAAGCTTTTAATCAAAATATGATCCCACTTTTAATTAACCAAATATTAATCCCCATACTTAATTACTTAGTCATATATGGTTTTTATTGATTTTTGAAAAATTTTATGGCTTCCTTTGCTATATGAAATTCAACCCTAACCTAGTTGCGACTGTTTATTCAAACCATGGTTAAGACTCATTGTTTGTAACATTTGGTTTTAATACTTGTAACAACAAAGTTTCATAAGCTGGAAATGAAGCAAAATGGTCAGAGACACAAAATAAATAGAGATGAAATGAGGAAGAAAGAAAAGAAGCAGAGAAGAGAGCGAGAAAGGCTGAGAAGAAGAGGACTCTTGTGTGTAATCCTAGTGGCAAAACCACGAGCATGAAGGAAGCCGAAAGGCAAAGAAAGAGGAGACGAATGGAAAAAATAGAAGAATAAGAAACAGAAGGTAGAGGAATGCTCACCTTCGTAGGATGAGTCGAAGGTAACAATGTCAAACAACGACATTCATGGTCGTCATTGAGCAGGAAAGAGAGACGAGGGAGATGAACCTTGCAATTGAAACTGAAGAGTTGTCGACTAGCAGGCGAGGGTGATGGTGTTGGAATGTTAAAGTCGAGTACGGTTGTGATCTCTTACGCAAGGTCAAAGAATAAAATGTGAGGGAGCATGGAGTGTGGAAGTGAGAAGTGAGAGCCGAAATGAGCTTGGTAAGTCAATGTTTTATTTAAGTTAATATAAATATTATTTAATTAATTGTTTTGTATATATTATGTAATATATACAAGGGATATAGAAATATGAGAGAAATAATTGTCGATTATTCTAATATTGAAATAAATAAATGGAATCAAAATAACTAAATCATAACATAATAATTTGATGTAAAATTAATAGTAAAGAATAATGATACTACTTGAAAAAATAAATTTAGAAATTTAAAATAAAATGTTAAATTAAAAATAGTAATCATAGAATTAATTCTTATAAATATGGTGTCAAACCGAAGGAGACAGAGCCAGATCAAACGATTATATTTCAGCGACAACTACTATTATGCATTATATATACAAAATTTATTGAATTGCATGAAATACACATATGAACGATGAAATCAATATTGAATGCATGTGCATACTTAACTATGATAGAATTCCCCCAATTATTGTACAAACATTGATACTCTAAAATACGTGTGCCTGTAAATAAAAGAAGAATATTGATATTGACGTGTCTTAATTGACAATATTTTAGATGACACTTTCACAAAAATTGCATACAAATCAAAATATATTGTTAATTAAACGATACAGTAAGACATAAAAAATTAAAATTTCACCACCATATGTACCGACTATGATTAATTTCAAGCTCCAAGACATTATTAACCTTCATCTATAATTACATAAAAAAAAGAAAAAAAAATATCAAAATACCTTGACTCATAATCGTTGATGGACAAAAGCTAACATATCAAAATTGAAATCTCTAAAATCTGATATGAAATGTAAGCAAATTCCTGTATATTCCAATGTCCAAATTAAACAAAATTTAATTTCTCATTTGATAAGTTCACTCCCAGCTTTATGCCACTAGCACCCCTAAGCTTCACAGTATCACAAAGTTCATATGTCCAACACCTAAACTTTTATATTTACATACATAACAATCAAATTTTTAACATTACATAAAAAGATATAAATATTATTAATTTTTTTCAAAAGAAAAATACACATTTTCATGCATTAAGTTTGAACAGCAAAGCATTATAAATGCAAATACATAAAATTTCCTCCTTTTTATCATCCATAAATACAATCCCTCTGAAGACCTACGGACTCAATCAGCTTAAATTCGGGTCGGAATATCCAGATTTACAATTGATCAAAAATGGGATTTTTTTAAAGCATTGGATCTACGTTGAGATGCTTGCAACACAATAGCTGATATATTGCACGCATCTCAATGTNGCATTGGATCTACGTTAGAGATGCTTGCGACACAATAGCTGATATATTGCACGCATCTCAATGTAAATCCAATGAACAAAAACCTCATCACTAATAATCCAATTTTCCGAACAAAAATGGCAATATTCTCAACATGCTATGGAACATGACATGTTATAAATGCAAATTAATATTAACTTTCCATCAAGATGATATTTCATAACATTAGCGAGCAGAAGAATAGGAAAATTAAGTTTAAAGGAGCTGCTTATCATAAAACGCCATTTGTAACTTCTTTACATGGTTGAGCCAAGTGCTTACATTCTGCCCGTCAACGGTTATCCAATCCACTACAGTCGCTGCAGGCTGCTCCCACCATTCATCAACCTGCCAATCACCACAATCTATATTTATATCCATGTAGAGAGAGAGAGACATAAAGAGAGAGAGAGAGAGAGAGAGAGAGAGGAGAGAGGCATACCAAACAATTCTCCTGTATGTAACATCTAAAGTTTAAAATTTACCTATATATAACATTAAATCTTGAATATCATTGAAAAATAATATTATTACTAGCTTTTCTTAAAGTGAAATACACTTTTATATGCAAAAGTTTTCATTATGAAATTAAAGTGTTATACATAAAGAGAAGAGTGCTGGAAAAATGGTCTCCTATTTTTTTTTTTCACAGGGAGTGATTTTAATTGCAGACTCTATAGAAGCATCAAATTAGTTCTCACACAATTTTAATACGAGCTGAAATAGTCACCTGTGAGGATAATCTCAGCCTATATTAAAAGAGCCCTGGGAATCGGGACTAAATTAGCACTTGATATCATATAAATAGTCGAGGACTAATTTAGCTCTACAAATAAATTTCAATTTTCAAATTTGATGTTATATATATATATATATGCAAAGACACACACGTGTCGTTCGCAGCCTAGCATAAGTCCCCTGGGGTCACGGGTTCGATTCCGCCTAAATGCATCTGCTTACAGTGCGGGATCGAGTGATTAGACACATGAGAGTGGTTAGGTGTTTGTATCATAGCCTCTGGCAATTATATATATATATATATATATATAGACACACACATATGAGAATTGTGTGGCATAGATATAAATTCCCCTAAAAAATATTACCAAACCCCTCACACGCTGGCAATCTTNCACTTCTAATGTGTCTAACAATCCGAGTACCACCTCCATAAGATCAACTGTACCAGAGGGATTTGAACCCCCGATCTGAGGGGTCTTATAACAAGAATGTCAACCAATAGGCCTGATTATGCAACACAACTTTTGTCGACATCCTATCATGACTATATTAAATAACTTATACAAGTCAGGCTTGGGATTGTGAGGATGGGGATGGCTCAAGTTCAGGCTGGACTTTCTAACCCATTTTAGGTTATGGTGGGGTTTAGATTGAGCAGTTTCACATAGGGTCAACTTCATGTCAAGACTCTAATCCAACACATGAACTCCAAATGATTATATATATATATATATATANAAAATACATAAATAAGAAGAACTGTTTATTCAAATATACATAAATATCAAGCAAAGTTGTTTAATTAATTTTTTTAAAATTTAGTCTGGTCCACCCTAATCCTAAATAAGGCTGGTTCAAATTTAATTAAAAGGCTTATAAAACATTAATTAAAGAAAACAAAGATTAATCAGGATTTGTCAATACTAACGATTGTTTGAGAAGAAGTTAACTTAAACTTTGATTAAGTTAAGTAATTATGACTTGACTAAAGACTTAATGACAAGAAAAACATATTTTAATTTGGGTTAAGATTGGCTTGGACCAAGACTTGTCAAGTCTTTAGTAAAGCTTTTAATCAAAATATGATCCCTCTTTTAATTAACCAAATATTAATCCCCATACTTAATTACTAGTCATATATGGTTTTTATTGATTTTTGAAAATTTTTGTCTTGCTTTGCAATATGAAATTCAACCCTAACCTAGTTGCGGCTGTTTATTCAAACCATGGTTAAGTCTCATTGTTTGTAACATTTGGTTTTAATACTTGTAACAACAAAGTTTCATAAGCTGGAAACGAAGCAAGATGGTCAGAGACACAAAATAAATAGAGATGAAATCAGGAAGAAAGAAAAGAAGCAGAGAAGAGAGCGAGAAAGGCTGAGAAGAAGAGGACTCTTGCATGTAATCCTAGTGGCAAAACCAAGTGCATGAAGGAAGCCGAAAGGCAAAGAAAGAGAGAGACAAAAGGAAAAAAGAGAAGAATAAGAAAGAGAAGGTAGATGAATGCTCACCTTCGTAGGATGCCGAAGGTGACAATGTCAAACAACGACATTCATGGTCGTCATCGAGCAGGAAAAAGAGAGTAGGCAGATGAAACTTGTGATTGAAACTAAAGGAAGAGTTGTCGACTAGCAGGCGAGGGTGATGGTGTTGAAATGTTAAAAGTCGAGTACGGTTGTGAACTCTTACGCAAGGTCAACGAATAAAATGTAAGGAAGGGAGCATGGAGTGTGGAAGTGAGAAGTGAAAGCCAAAATGAGCTTGGTAAGTCAATTTTTTATTTAAGTTAATATAAATATTATTTAATTAATTGTTTTGTATATATTTTGTAATATATACAAGGGATATAGAAATATGAGAGAAATAATTGTCGATTATTCTAATGTTGAAATAAATAAATGCTGATAAGAATCAAAATAACTAAATCATGACATAATACTTGATGTAAAATTAATACTAAAAAATAATGATACTATTTGGAAAAATAAATTTAGAGATTTAAAATAAAATGTTAAATTAAAAATAGTAATCATAGAATTAATTCTTATAAATATGGTGTCAAACCAAAGGAGACAGGGCCAGATCAAATGAAAATATTTTAGCGACAACTATTATTATGCATTATATATAAGAAATATATTGAATTGCATGAAATACACATATGAACGATGAAATCAATATTGAATGTATGTGCATACTTAACTATGATAGAATTCACCCAATTATTGTACTGACAAACATTGATACTCTAAAATACGTGTGCCTGTAAATAAAAGAAGAATATTGATATTGACATGTCTTAATTGACAATATTTTAGATGACACTTTCACAATAATTGCATACAAATCAAAATATATTGTTATGTAAACGATACAATAAGACATAGAAAATTAAAATTTCACCACCATATGTACCGACTATGATTAATTTCAAGCTCCGAGACATTATTAACCTTCATCTATAATTATACAAAAAAAGAAAAAAAAAATCAAAATACCTTGACTCATAATCGTTGATGGACAAAAGCTAACATATCAATATTGAAATCTCTAAAATCTGATATGAAATGTAAGCAAATTCCTGCAAATTCCAATGTCCAAATTAAACAAAATTTAACTTCTCATTTGAAAAGTTCACTCCCAGCTTTATGCCACTAGCACCCCTAAAGCTTCACAGTATCACAAAGTTCATATATCCAACACCTAAACTTTTATATTTACATACATAACACTCAAATGTTTAACATTATATTAAAAGATATAAATATTATTAATTTTTTTCAAAAGAAAAATACACATTTTCATGCATTAAGTTTGAACAGCAANCATAGGGGCATTTACATGCATACCACCCAATTTTTATGCATTTACGTATCTAAAACCACAACTTTAAATTTCACATTTATGTCACCCAAATATTTCATATCACATTCAAAATATTACTGTCTTAAATTAAAAAAAGTAAAATACACATTTTCATGCATATGTAAGGCAGTATGTATGTAAAAATTGAAGTTTATGTGTTAGATATGTATATACATAGAAATTGAGTGGTATATATATGTAATTCTTCATAAATAAAATTAGATACTACAGAAAAGAACATTTGAGTAAGGAGATCGTCCTTACCAGATGAAATCACTGCATCCTTTGGTTAAGCAAAAAAGTGTCAAAATGGTCTTTTGACTTTTTGCAAGATGAGCTATTTTAGTCCCAAAGTTTATAAAGTCTCACTTTGATCCCTGAACGTTTTTAATGAGTTGAAACAGTCCCTAGTGAAATAGTCTAGNATATATATATATATATATATATATATATGTAATTCTTCATAAATAAAATTAGATACTACAGAAAAGAACATTTGAAGTTAAGGAGATCGTCCTTACCAGATGAAATCATTGCATCCTTTGGTTAAGCAAAAAAGTNGTAATTCTTCATAAATAAAATTAGATACTACAAACAAGAACATTTGAAGTTAAGGAGATCGTCCTTACCAGATGAAATCATTGCATCCTTTGGTTAAGCAAAAAAGTGTCAAAATGGTCTTTTGGCTTTTTGCAAGAGGAGCTATTTTAGTCCCAGAGTTTATAAAGTCTCACTTTGATCCCTGAACGTTTTTAATGAGTTGAAACAGTCCCTAGTGAAATAGTCTAGGGACTAATTTAGCACTTTTATAAACTCTGGGTCAAAAATGATCCCATCTAAATAGAACTTATGGTTGTAAATGAATCAATACACTCGATGAACAACTTGAACTAAGCTCGATTAAGACTCAATCATGTTCATTTAATTTAATAAGTAAACAAGCTTGAGCAATTTTTAAAAGCTCGNATGATCCCATCTAAATAGAACTTATGGTTGTAAATGAATCAATGCACTCGATGAACAACTTGAACTCAGCTCGATTAAGACTCAATCATGTTCATTTAATTTAATAAGTAAACAAGCTTGAGCAATTTTTAAAAGCTCGGAGGTTGAATGAACTAAACATAAATACAATAGAACTCGTTCATTTATGTTCAAGTGCAAACTCATTTGTTGTTCTGCAAATAACTCATTAAATACTCGGTATTAGGGTTATCATATCATACATGATATATTAATTAAAAAATTCAATTAAATAGAATTTATTTAATTATAGATTTAANACGTTCATTTATGTTCAAGTGCAAACTCGTTTGTTGTTATGCAAATAACTCATTAAATACTCGATATTAAGGTTATCATATCATACATGATATATTAATTAAAAAATTCAATTAAATAGAATTTATTTAATTATAGATTTAATAATAATATATTATTATATAAATAATATTTTTAAATTAATTATTAATTATATATTTACTTTATTAAAGCTTAAGTGTTAAATGTGAAAATATATGAGACTTATGTGATATGTATGTACCACTTAAAAGTANTGATTAAGACTAAATCGTGTTCATTTAATTTAATAAGTAAACAAGCTTGAGCAATTTTTAAAAGCTCCGAGGTTGAATGAACTAAACATAAATCTAGTAGAACTCGTTCATTTATGTTCACGTACAAACTCGTTTATTGTTTTACAAATAACTCATTAAATACTCGATATTAGAGTTATCATATCATATATGATATATTAATTAAAAAAATTCAATTAAATAGAATTTATTTAATTATAAATTTAATAATAATATATTATTATATAATAATATTTTTAAATTAATTATTAATTATATATTTAATTTATTAAAGCTTAAGTGTTAAATGTGAAAATAGATAAGACTTATGTGATATGTATGTACCACTTAAAAGTAACTTTAAACCCTTGCAAATTTCACTTTCTCTCTGGCCTCTCAAAGTTTTGCGTCTCTCGGTTTCGCACGAAACATTTAAAACCTGAGTTGCTAGGGCATGCATCGAAGACAACAATGTGATCGTGTTGTGCAAGGATCTTTGAAACTCTATTATCTTGCATATTTTACCTTTTCCAATCTGCTCATAAATCCTTCCTGGTGTTGAGAAAGTGCAGTGCAATCATTGTAAGATATATGATTAAGAATAAGGATAGTACAATAGCTCAATCTAAAAGAAATCCACAAAATTGTCCAAAAAGCTAGAAAAAGGAAAAGTGCATATAATTATAGGAAAATCAACATCTACATCTGAATGTGGGAGTTGGGTGCAAACCTCAAAGTATGAACATGCTAAAATATGAGAGATTACATCTCATATGATTAAGGTTCATGAGTTATCTTTCATTTTTATAGAATTTATAATCAATAAATTAGTGGGTGAGATTAGATTTGTAAAATTATTTATTTAATTTTTTATATGAAAATCTAGATACTCGTTTGAATTTTTAGCTTGTTTATTAGCTCACTTATAAACTCATTCACTTGTCATAAACAAATCAAGTTCAAACATTAAAAATTTTAAATAAGTCAAGCTTAAATAATACATGAAAGCTCGACACAAGTTCAAACCGAATTATAATTATACCAACCCAAGTCTAAACTATGATATACTCGACTCAACTCGGTTCGCCTCAATTACAACCCTAAGCTAGGGTACTATTTTGGCACTTTATTTTTTGGTTAAGTCTACCAAAAAAATAAATACTCAGAAGCTTCAAATTTCTCTTGCGAAAAAACTACCAGAAAGAATAAATGAGTTCTATTACATTGCAATTTATATGAAACACAGTTAACTTCTGATTTCGAAAGCAAGATGGGCTGCTAAAAACTTAACCAAAAACTGAAGTGAAGAATTAACCTGTGGTGTTGATGGCAGCATGAATAATCTATCATCCAGGCTCTGATGGAAGGAGGACAGCTCTTTCTCTATAAGATCCTTCGAACTCGACGAGATATCAACCACAGCAGTGCATGCTGGAATGATCGTTCTTGCCGCATATTCTTGTGCGGCTGCTGGTTGGTGGTCCCAGAATTCAGATGCATCCTACAGGCAGTTCAAATTGCAAAACAAACGATTCTAGCACAATTTAAACAGCGGCATTTTCTCAGAAGTTGGTATAACTTCTTAATAACAGCAAATATATTTAAGGAAATTCACATACGTTACACATAATTCCTATGTATTTACATATTTCAAACCTAAAATTTCATATTTACATACATAGCACTTTAGTTCTTTAAACCTATGCAGGAAAA
>JXCR01080766.1:4891-25864 GCA_002079205.1 Phalaenopsis hybrid cultivar
GTTGGTTGAAGAGCATAAATACATCGTGTCAATTGTGAGATAGAAAAGTAATACTTAGACTTAAAAGAAAATTTTATAAGATGGTGGTGAGACCTGTAATGTTTTTTGTTGGCCTTTAAAAGAGAAATATACAATTAAGTTTAGTGTTGCTTAGATGAGAATGCTTAGATGGATGAGTGGCTTGATACATAATAATAAAATGTTAAACGAATTTATCTGCGAAAGGTTTGGTGCTGCTCTAGTGATAGACAAGATGAGAGAGAGACGTCTTAGAAGATTTGATCATCTTAAACATTGACCATTTGATGATCAGAATAGACATTTTAGATTAGACTTTGTGTTAAAAAATATAGAGACAGACCTAAAAAGACAATGATATATTGTATGAAAAAATAATCTCAATGCACACTAATTAAGAAGAGACGAATTACCAAGAAAGTCGACGGCGTTCTTGCCGTTACTAAAGCGGCCGGTGGGCTTGCCGCCGGAGAAGTCGACACCGTTATGCGGAAAGTCAGCTTTGAGAAGCGTGGAGAGGTGGTTGTTGTTCCCCACGTCGGCCAATGAGTCTCCAAACACATACACCGATTTCGGCACCACATTCTGTCCGAATACCTCACTCCAAGCGAGAGAGAAGAAGAACAAAAGAAGAAGACGTGCAGCAGCCATAAAGCAAAGCCAGTTAAGAGTTTAGAGAGAGAGAGATTCGTAGTGATCGATTCTGGAGATAGCTTGCGAGTATATTTAAATGGGCGAGGAAGAGTAATGGGCCCTACACGGCAATAATGGAAGTGGGCCACTTTAATCATTCTGGACAATGTAAAGTAAAGAGAGCGGGCCGCATTCATCTGTCAGGTATTGGGCTTCCACTTGGTTTCACACAGTTGGCCATCTTTTGCTGGTTCGATTTAGACCTCGTCGATTTCCACGCGTTTATTATATTAAATGTGCTTATTCCTGATGCCGACATGAGCTGGTATAAACAATCTCTGGTTTGGGTTTTTAAAAGACTTCAAAGTAACAGGGATGTGTTTGCTTGGCTCTCATTTAATGGGTGATTTACTCATTTTAAAAAAAAATTAAAAATCATATTAAATAAGATATCTTAGGTTTATGAGTTGATGTATATCAACCAATTATTTTCTTTTTTTTTTTGTACTAGCAAATAATAATAAGAGAATTTTGCATGCTAATTTTTCATGAAGATTCACACACAAATAATTATAACTAAATAAATAAAAGCAAATAATGCATTAAAATCTTTATGTAGAAATCTCAAGNTATTTTAGATTAGACTTGTGTTAAAAAATATAGAGATAGACCTTAAAAGACAATGACGTATTGTATGAAAAAATAATCTCAATGCACACTAATTAAGAAGAGACGAATTACCAAGAAAGTCGACGGCGTTNCATTTTAGATTAGACTTTGTGTTAAAAAATATAGAGACAGACCTAAAAAGACAATGATATATTGTATGAAAAAATAATCTCAATGCACACTAATTAAGAAGAGACGAATTACCAAGAAAGTCGACGGCGTTCTTGCCGTTACTAAAGCGGCCGGTGGGCTTGCCGCCGGAGAAGTCGACGCCGTTATGCGGAAAGTCAGCTTTGAGAAGCGTGGAGAGGTGGTTGTTGTTCCCCACGTCGGCCAATGAGTCTCCAAACACATACACCGATTTCGGCACCACATTCTGTCCGAATACCTCACTCCAAGCGAGAGAGAAGAGTAACAAAAGAAGAAGACGTCCAGCAGCCATAAAGCAAAGCCAGTTAAGAGTTTAGAGAGAGAGATTCGTAGTGATCGATTCTGGAGATAGCTTGTATATTTAAATGGGCAAGGAAGAGTAATGGGCCCTACACGGCAATAATGGAAGTGGGCCACTTTAATCATTCTGGAGAATGTAAAGTAAAGAGAGCGGGCCGCATTCATCTGTCAGGTACTGGGCTTCCTCTTGGTTTCACACAGTTGGCCATCTTTTGCTGGTTCGATTTAGACCTCGTCGCATTGATTTCCACGCGTTTATTATATTAAATGTGCTTATTACTGATGCCGACATGAGCTGGTATAAACAATCTCTGGTTTGGGTTTTTAAAAGACTTCAAAGAAACAGGGATGTGTTTGCTTGGCTCTCATTTAATGGGTGATTTACTCATTTAAAAAAAATAAATAAAATCATATTAAATAAGATAGCTTAGGTTTATCAACCAATTATTTTCTTTTTTTGTACTAGCAAATAATAATAATAATAATAATAATAATAATAATAATAATAATAAGAGAATTTTGCATGCTAATTTTTCATGAAGATTCACACACAAATAATTATAACTAAATAAATAAAAGCAAATAATGCATTAAAATCTTTATGTAGAAATCTCAAGAAAAAAAAGGAAAATGTCAAACAACATAATTTCAAAAGTGATCTTGATTCATTGCTTATTCATCAATGCACTCAAAAATCACTGTCAACCACCATCAATATTTGTCGACCACAGCCGATCATTGTCGATCACCGTCAACCACCGCCGACCAGTACTAATTGAACTCCGTCAATCGCTATCAGTCACTGATCGTTCCTGACAACAAATTCATCAGCATGTCGACGTTGTAACTTGGGAAACTTAATAACTCTTTCTCACTTGTAGGACANGAATCTCAAGAAAATAGGAAAATGTCAAACAACGTAATTTCAAAAGTGACCTTGATTCATTGCTTATTCATCAATGCACTCAAAAATCACTGTCGACCACCATCAATATTTGTCGACCACCGCCGACCATTGTCGATCACCGCCAACCACCGCCGGCCAGTACTAACTGAACTCCGTCAATCGCTATCAGTCACTGTCCGTTCATGACAACAAATTCATCAGCATGTCGACGTTGTAACTTGGGAAACTTAATAACTCTTTCTCACTTGTAGTACAAGTGATTGAAACTGTAATAATTTTTTTATAGTGTAGCTCTTTAGCTATGCAAGTCCCTGTGGTTTTTCTCTTTTTGGGTTTCCACGTAAAAACTTCGAACATTATTATCAGTTGTTTTCTCTCTTATGAGTGTGTACTGAAACTTCGTGCTACGTTAACATGATAATCTATTACTCTATTGTCACAAATTTTCTGACGTGCATCATGAGACATTCAATTTGATATTAATTTTGCTGAAGCTAAAATCATTTAGATATAAATTTATTTATGAAAATATTTCAACTTTAAAGCTGTATTAAATAAGTTGACGGTAACCACGCAATCTAATACAAAGGCTGCTCAAATTTGAGTTCAACAAGTCATTTTAAATTTGGGAATAATCTCAATAAATTTAATAAATAGTGTTAAAAATGACTTTATTGTGCGGGTTTTATTTATAAGTCAATTCCAATACTATATATTTTATTGGGAAATTGTGCGGGTGTTAAACATTTCATATGTGTGTACATTCATATTAGCAATTGTTGTTTTAAACATATACATGTAAATTTATATTTTACATTTAAAAAATAACAATAATATTATTTTTATGTAATATTAAAGATTTCATTGCTATGTGTATCGATATCAAAGATAAAGTATGATACATCACTGACAACATGAAATCATCCAGCACAAATCTAGAGTCAAATTTTTAAGAGAAAAACATTTAAATTTTGATTAAAAGTCATTCAAAACTTCGATTTCAGCAAACTTATAGTCAAGACGAACCGAACAATAACTAAACGGGTTCAATCCGAGTCAAATCAAGCCTTTAAACCACTTTTAGAAGTATTTTTGGCATAATTGGAAGGTCAGCCGGATTACTAATCTAGCAAACTTACATTCAAATCAATTCCCTTGACAAGAAAAATTCAACGAGCTTAAGATCACTCAATTTTGACATCATTAATCCACTCAAATATCCAGCGAACATTGCTTGATGAAGAAAATCTCTCCTGATCAATCGATCAAAGGTGGTTTGGATTCCTCCCTTAATTATAATTTGGACTCTATAAAGGGAGTCATACCCCTGTTGAGAAGGGGACTACACCATGGACAAGGGGAACACCAAAGCCTGCAAAAGAGGGAGTTGTAGCCTGGCATCCTGCACCGTAAATCTGGCCTACCCTAACAGTCGCTGCCTTTGGCCTCCACCAACTTTGCCCGCCGCTGCCACATCTAGCTGTTATCACCGCCCCTTATAGCCTCTGTTGCCTCCAACCTGCTCTGGCACACTCTGCCTCCGGCTAGCTCTGGTCTTCGCTGCCGCCTCTAATTGCCTCCAGCTGACTCTGGCCACCGTCGTCATCTACCAACTCCGACCGCCTATCGTAGGCCACCATCAGCTACCATTGGCCACCACACTCTCCCAACTATCGGGCAACAAGTTTTTTTGCACATAGACATTGTAACCTGACAAACTATGTAACCATTTCTCGTCCTTGGGACAATGGGTTGTACGTGCAATCACCAACTTATTGTGAATATTTTGAATGGGCAAGACCTTATGATTTTTCTCCTTAATGGTTGTTTGCATAACAACTTTTGGTGTCCTTATTGATTTTCTTCATTCATACGAGGGTGTCTTTGGATTCTAATATGGCGCTAAGACAATAATTCACTACTCTATCGTCCCGAATCAAGCACACACACACAGACACACACACAGACACACAGATATATATATATATATAAAACAAATAAAGAAATTCACTGCTTCAAGCAAAAAATTCAACATCATAATGGACAAAAGCTAATTAATGGGAATTTATAAGACATTGTTGATCCTATGAAACAACTTTTTAAAGCTAAGAAGAATTGTGTGCATCTTCTTTTTTATAGACTTATTGCATTAACATTAACTTTTCAAGTTGCTATTGTTGCAATTGAGAGAGTTTTTCTGTAATAACAATTGTCAAATATCAATTTCGTAGTCAAATGAGTGATGACTGACTTAATAATTATTTTATACCATACATTGAGAAATAAATATTTCACTTGATTCCTAAGGAANTTATTGTTGCAATTGAGAGAGTTTTTTCTGTAATAACAATTATCAAATATCAATTTCGTAGTCAAATAAGTGATGACTGACTTAATAATTATTTTATACCATACATTGAGAAATAAATATTTCACTTGATTCCTAAGGAACCTTTTATGCAATACTATCAATTGCAGAGTAGAATAAAATATTTTAATCATTGTTTAATTTTTTAAAGATAATTAAATACAAGTTTTTATATTGAATTTTGCATTTTTCATTTTTTTTAAACTAATTTATTAATATAATAAATTTCCCCCCATAAATGAAATGATGGTTGTGTGCCTGATGATTTGGTTCATGCATTAATATCAAGGGTGTGATTGATGAAGGGGCAATATAAAATATAAATTGTAAAATCATTCCAATTCAAATAAAAATAACCAACTAGCAAAATCAACAAAATTAACAACATTTGTACCAAGAAGAGGCCATATTCATACCAAATGAATATATTTCAATCACGATCACAAAATCAAATCTCACATAAACTTGAAAGTTATATGTATGATCCCAAATCCTAAGGCGGTGTTTGACTGCATCTTAGATTTACAAACATTGGGAAATTTATTTTAACAGAACGTTGGATTTAATCTTTGATTTTTTGGTTTTTGGTTGGATTTAAGCTAAACCCATCCTTAAATCCTATTATTAATATGCTGCNTAATTCTCTGACTTATAAAATCTGACCATATTCATACCAAATGAATATATTCCAATCATGATCACAAAATCAAATCTCACATAAACTTGAAAGTTATATGTATGATCCCAAATCCTAAGGCGGTGTTTGACTGCATCTTAGATTTACAAACATTGGGAAATTTATTTTAAATCTTTGATTTTTTGGTTTTTGGTTGGATTTAAGCTAAACCCATCCTTAAATCCTATTATTAATATGCTGCCAAACACCACCTAATAATCCCCAATAGAGCCAAACAAAAATTCAACTTATCACCACTTTGAACCAACGCATTTTCACAATGAAGCATCATTAAAAGATGCTCCCAGATCAAAGAGCGTTCAACTGCCTCACATTCAAAGGATAAACAAGTGGTGGCTCCCCATCAACAGCATCTGTGGCGATGATCTCGCCGGCGGCCTCCGTTGGATGGTATAAATCCCAGAATATATGGTTTTTCCTGTTTGGACAGACGAAAGAGATAGGCGAGCATGGCAACTTTGCATTCAAGTTTCCCAGCCCACAGCAAGCTGCCTTCACCTCCGTAANCGGATGGTATAAATTCCAGAATATATGGTTTTTCCTGTTTGGACAGACGTGAGAGATAGGCGAGCATGGCAACTTTGCATTCAAGTTTCCCAGCCCACAGCAAGCTGCCTTCACCTCCGTAAATCCTGCAACAAACTACATATTAATTTACTTCTTACACATTAAAGATGAAAAGATTGAAACTTTTTCACAAACAAAGCTTTCTATTATGACTAAGTTGGATTCCAATTCGTTATACCATAACTATCTGAGTTCTGAATCAGTTGTAGCAGAGCAAGGCAGGTGTCCAAGAAGGAATAGTTGAAGTCACTGAGCTGAGACTTCATCGTCTTCAGAAGAGAAATTGCTGCATCATTATAGAGATCAGACACATAATTGGCCATTGCATTACAATCCCCAGTCTTAGTCTGAACTCTGAGAGCTGGGCAACATCCTAGAGGACCTGTGCCCACGAAGACAAATTTGCGGCCGCCGAGATTGTAAATCTTCTGAATGGGTTGGTTAGAAATGAAAATGTTAGATACAGACAAGAGAAAGATTAAGAATTGATTGAGATGTGATTATATTTTTAATTACTTGTAGTTGTAGCTGCAGAGTAGAGATGAGAGAGGCTAGAAATTGCTGTGGAGTGGCCTTCATGTTGCCGAGATAGAGAAAGATGTCATTGCTTCCTATGATGAGGATGAAGATGGAGTTGGAGAGGAGAGAAATTGCTGAAACGGCTCCATTTTTCTCCACAATTGAAGCATATAAAATGGAGAAGTAGTCTATTTGTTTGTTCAGGGAGAGGCACTCGCCCTGTAATTTTGTTTCATTACATAATATTTTACATAATATTTCACATTATGTATGTATATATATATTTATATGGATTGATTGAGAGAAGTAATTACTTTGTGGGTGCTGTCTAAGATTCCAGCACCACCGGAGGCGAAGTTAACGCCATTGAGGAATGCTTCAGGTTTGTTAGAGCTGGAGGAGATGGCCAGGTAAGGAGGTGGGGATGGCAAGCCGACTTTTTCATCTATCAAAATTTATAGAAATAAATTAATACTTATATAGCACATACATAAACATTTCAGGAGCATCGTTCAAGATCTAAAAACAATTATTGCTGATTAATTGAATGGAGTTAATTTACATAATTTATATAAATTAATTTTTTTATTTTTACTGAACGAAAATTAAATGAGTTTAAACGAGTCATACTTGTGTTTTTTTTTTTTTTTTTGTATATTAATGCTATAATCATTTATTTCTAATTTGGATGCTAACACATTGTAAAATGACTTCTTTGGTTGTTTCATAAATTGCCCATGTCATTAATGAGGAAAAATTATTACATCAGTATTATGTGCGTAAGGTGACGTGCGTAGCCAATGAAATCACGCCACGACACCCCACGCGATAGGAAAAAAAATGATGTGGCAACACAGGGAATATTCCCCCCCCCCCTCTGTGTTATTCATGTGTTATTGTGAGTTATTTATGTGTTAGTGATGTGTTATTGTATTATTGTAACACAAAAAATATTCTCATGACACAATAACACATGAATAACACATAATAACACCACAATAACACGGGGAATATTCACGACAGAGATAAAACGACGCGGTAACATTGGGGAATATTTTCCTCATGTTATTCATATGTTATTGTATGTTATTCATGTGTTATTGATGTATTATTGTGTTATTATAATAACAGAAATATTTCCAGGACACAATAATACATGAATAACATAGAAGGAATATTTCTCGTGTTAACGCGTCATTTTTTTTCCATCACGTAGGGTGTCGTGGCGTGATTTCATTGGCGACGCACGTTACTCTACATGCGTGATATTGATGTAATATTTTTCCCATTAATGAGAGCCACCAGATATCCCGTGGCTAAAATATCAAGCATNTAGAAATTGAGTGGTATGCTTGTAAATGCCCCCAATAAAAAAATAGTAAAAAAGTCCGAATGACATTTAAATTAGTTAAAACTTTTCATATACTAGCATTTTAAATTTAATTTTTTAGCACAACTTTTTTTATGTACAACCACAATTAAGGGTGTAAAAGAGTCGAATCAACTTAAGCTTGAGTATTTATTAATCATGTCTGACTTCGAGCTTGAGCTTAACTTAAAGAGTTCGGGCTAACTCAGGCGCCAGCTTGTTTAGCGTGAAATAAAGAAAAAAATATTAATTTAAATTAGTATTATAATGAAATTATAAAAAAAAATATTCAGGATTTATTTAATAAGAAATAATTTGATATAAAATATAATATATACATATTTTTTACATTTTAAAGAAAAATCTTTGAATTTTAATAATATTTATGTGTAATTTTTATTGATTAGTTTTAAAACATACTGGCTCATCGAGCTAACCAGTTCAGTCAACTTCAGCTTGGCTTGTTGGCTCATTTAGCTCAATACACGAATCACACTTATGAAAATGAGCCCGAGATGTCTCGCGAGTAATTGGCTCGACTTACTTACACCCTAAACCCTAAACAACCGTCCAAAAGTGAGCTATTACGGCGCATTGAAAGGAATACACAATTATTCATGTCACTTTGAAGTAGTTTTTATCGAAGAAAGCAATCGAAGATGTGCACCGATAATTTTTTCAAGAATAAAATCTCAAAGTCCAATTATAATGAAAATAAAATTTAATTCTAATTTTTTTCTAATNTGAATTACTTATATAAATGGATAAGAATTGTGAGGTAAATATTTAATCTCTTCATTCACTGAATTTAGTGGGTTTAAAGATGAAAAATAAAATTGATTATAATATTCTAATGTAATTTTGAGCTTTAAGATGGCTGTAATTATTTAGAGATTTTTGTTACAATGACTCACAATTACTAGACTAAGGCAAGGGGCATACTTGTAATTGTATCAAAGATGTTAAAGAATTTTGGAAGCTTCCAATTGGTGAACAGGGTCTATTTGTACAAGACTCATTAGTTATAAATAATGAGGAACACTTGAAGGGAATGTGGGAAGTAGGGCTGTCAATTTGGCTCGTTGTTCGTGAACAGCTTGTGTTCGGCTCGTTAAGCAGCTCGTGTTCGGCTCNATTGTAAAATGACTTCTTTGGTTGTTTCATAAATTGCCCATGTCATTAATGAGGAAAAATTATTACATCAGTATTATGTGCGTAAGGTGACGTGCGTAGCCAATGAAATCACGCCACGACACCCCACGCGATAGGAAAAAAAATGATGTGGCAACACAGGGAATATTCCCCCCCCCCCTCTGTGTTATTCATGTGTTATTGTGAGTTATTTATGTGTTAGTGATGTGTTATTGTATTATTGTAACACAAAAAATATTCTCATGACACAATAACACATGAATAACACATAATAACACCACAATAACACGGGGAATATTCACGACAGAGATAAAACGACGCGGTAACATTGGGGAATATTTTCCTCATGTTATTCATATGTTATTGTATGTTATTCATGTGTTATTGATGTATTATTGTGTTATTATAATAACAGAAATATTTCCAGGACACAATAATACATGAATAACATAGAAGGAATATTTCTCGTGTTAACGCGTCATTTTTTTTCCATCACGTAGGGTGTCGTGGCGTGATTTCATTGGCGACGCACGTTACTCTACATGCGTGATATTGATGTAATATTTTTCCCATTAATGAGAGCCACCAGATATCCCGTGGCTAAAATATCAAGCATGTGCCTGCCCATTGAAGGGTAAAATAGTATTTACATTCATGTCCTCTTGTCCTTTCTAGAATTTTTTTTTTTATTATTATTGCTTTAACATTATAATTTTAACATTTTCATTTCTTAATTTTCAAATTTGCTTTTTTTTTTTTTCTAACAGTAACAAGGTAACATATTTCTCATGAAATTTCTTATGAATATGATATTTGGAAATACGAAAATGAGTGGGCGGATATTTTTTTTTAAATGTATAAATTAAAATAAACAAATTTGAAAATACAAAAAATTTTAGAAATCATATACTGTAGCCTAAATTGNCTAATAGTAACAAGGTAGCATATTTCTCATGAAATTTCTCATGAATATGAGATTTGGAAATACGAAAATGAGTGGGCGGTTATTTTTTTTTAATGTATAAATTAAAATAAACAAATTTGAAAATACAAAAAATTTTAGAAATCATATACTGTAGCCTAAATTGTTGTGGTTTTAAATGATTTTTAATTTTTATATTATTAGAAATAAATTTATTTGGTGTATTTTTTAATGATATTTTTAAATAGATAAATGTAAGATTTATATAAGGACAACTCGATTATTAAATTAATTAAAATTTTTCATACACTAACATTTTAAATTTAAATTTTTAGCACAACTCTTTTTACGTACAATCACAACTAAACGTGTCTAGTCGAATGTAAGCTTGAGTATTTATTAATCATGTCTGACTTCGAGCTCGAGCTTAACTCAATGAGTTGGGGCTAGCTCAGGCGCCAGCTTGTTTAGCGTGAAATAAAGAAAAAAAATATTAATTTAAATTAGTATTATAATTAATTATAAAAAAAATAAATATTAAGGATTTATTTAATAAAAAATAATTTGATATAAAATATAATATATACATACTTTTTACATTTTAAAGAAAAATCTTTGAATTTTAATAATATTTATGTATATTTTTTATTGATTAGTTTTAAAACATACTGGCTCATCAGAGCTAACGAGTTCAGTCAACTTCAGCTTGGCTTGTTGGTTCATTTAGCTCAATACACGTATCACACTTATGAAAATGAGCCCGAGATGTCTCACGAGTAATTGGCTCGACTTACTTACACTTCCAACCACAACCGTCCAAAAGTGAGCTATTACGGCGCATTGAAAGAAATACACAATTAGTCATGTCACTTTGAAGTAGTTTTTATCGAAGAAAGCAATTGAAGATGTGCACCGACAATTTTTTCAAGAATAAAATCTCAAAGTCCAATTATAATGAAAATAAAATTTAATTCTAATTTTTTTCTAATAATATATAGAACATTTAGTAATTAAACTAACAAGAAACCATAATATTTTATGCATAAATAAACTTATTTACATAATACATCGTAAATTAAAACTTAAAAAATAATAAAAAAGTAAGGTAAGGCTGGGGAGAGATCAAAAACCCATAAAGTCAACGGCATTCTTGCCGTTGCAGAAGCGGCGCCAAAGTCAACGCAATTGTGGGGGAAGTTGGCCTTTATCCGCGTGAAGAGATGGTCATTGTTCCCCACATCGGCCAGCGAGTCGCCNCAAAAACCGATGAAGTCAACGGCATTCTTGCCGTTGCAGAAGCGGCGCCAAAGTCAACGCCATTGTGGGGGAAGTTGGCCTTTATCCGCGTGAAGAGATGGTCATTGTTCCCCACATCGGCCAGCGAGTCGCCGAACACATACACCGCCGTCTTCTCATCGCCGATTACCTCGCTCGGCATAAAACCTAAAAACAATAAGAGAAGAAGAAGAAGAAGAAGAAGAAGAAGAAGAAGAAGGCCGGGCATTTCAGAGAGCTTCAAGTTGAGAAGGACTGTTTTCTGTATGTAGAGAAAGTCTGGAATATTTGTGTCTAACCATACATATCCATCATTTTAGAGGAAGTTCACATTGATGACACGAACCCGACAAAAATAGAGCTCATTGTCCAGTTCGAATGGTTAAGTAAGCTCGTGTTTGATTCGTTCGTTAAGTTAATGAGCGGAACACGAACAATTTTTTTTTAAACTCGAAATATAAATGAGTCAAACATGAACAACTCTTTGCTCGCTCGTGTTTGGGTTGTTTTAGATCGAAATTAAAAAAAAATCATATAATTATTTATATAATAATATATTTTATATATTATTTATAAAAAAATATATATAATATATTTATATCTAAATTTAAGTCACAATAGCTTGTGTGATAATGTAGTTTTGCGTCTTTGTTTGCATAGATTTGGTGTAGATTTGAATTCAACATTCTACATATATTTTTTTTTTCCAATTAATTTTGACTAAGCCAATTTCATGCATGAGTCAAACACGAACACACTGTTCACAAGCCGATTTCGAACACAAGCCGATTTCAAAAATGAGTGATTTCGAAAGAGTTGAACGTGAGCCAAGACTAACCTCACTAAAGCTTGGCTCGTTTATAGCCCTATATGACACATAATTCTATGTCTTTACATATGTGATTTCTATGATTAAATAATTATATTTTTTAAGACTTTGGAGAAGTGGAGATGTTTGTCTTNACGCCGTCTTCTCATCGCCCATTACCTCGCTCGGCATAAAACCTAAAAACAATAAGAGAAGAAGAAGAAGAAGAAGAAGAAGGCCGGGCATTTCAGAGAGCTTCAAGTTGAGAAGGACTGTTTTCTGTATGTAGAGAAAGTCTGGAATATTTGTGTCTAACCATACATATCCATCATTTTAGAGGAAGTTCCCATTGATGACACGAACACGACAAAAATAAAGCTCATTGTCCAGTTCGAATGGTTAAGTAAGCTCGTGTTTGATTCGTTCATTAAGTTAATGAGCCGAACACGAATAATTTTTTTTAAACTCGAAATATAAATGAGTCAAGCATGAACAACTCTTTGCTCGCTCGTGTTTGGGTTGTTTTAGATCGAAATTAAAAAAAATCATATAACTATTTATATAATAATATATTTTATATATTATTTATATAAAAATATATATAACATATTTATATCTAAATTTAAGTCACAATAGCTTGTGTGATAATGTAGTTTTGCGCCTTTGTTTGCATAGATTTGGTGCAGATTTGAATTCAACATTCTACATATATTTTTTTTCCAATTAATTTTGACTAAGCCAATTTCATGCATGAGCCAAACACGAACACACTGTTCACAAGCCGATTTCAAAAATGAGTGATTTCGAAAGAGTTGAACGTGAGCCAAGCCTAACCTCACTCAAGCTTGGCTCGTTTATAGCCCTATATGACACATAATTCTATGTATTTACATATGTGATTTCTATGATTAAATAATTATATTTTTTAAGACTTTGGAGAAGTGGAGATGTTTGTCTTAGTTTAGAAAGAGAAAGTAACGGTAATAGTTGAATGTGATAGAGAAGATCTGAGTGTTATATATGATTTTAAATATGAAAATTCGGGAATTACTTATATAAATGGATAAGAATTGTGAGGTAAATATTTAATCTCTTCATTCACAGAATTTAGTGGGTTTAAACATGAAAAATAAAATTGATTATAATATTCTAATGTAATTTTGAGGATGGCTGTAATTATTTAGAGATTTTTGTTACAATGACTCACAACTACTAGACTAAAGCAAGGGGCATACTTGTAATTGTATCAAAGCTGTTAAAGAATTTTAGAAGCTTTCAATTGGTGAACCGGGTCTATTCGTGCAAGACTCATTAGTTATAAATAATGAGGAACACTTGAAGGGAATGTGGGAAGGAAAAAAAATCAGTTTGTTATAGAAAGAAGAGGATAGCTTGTAGAGAGTGATGAGAGAATCCTGGAGATCTTGTATCAAGGTGATTTGAGAGAGAGATCTTGGCAAAATGAGAGCTCATTTGTCAATGTAAAAGCTCTGTATATCTTATTTATTGTCTTAGTGGATTTGATAGATGATTTCTCTCCCATAGATGTAGGTCCTATGGAGCGAACCATGTAATGCTTGTCTTCTTGTTCTGTGATCTTTAAGCTAGCATTCGGTTCTTTGTGTTGCCCGTGGTGAGTTTCTAGGCANCCTTAGTGGATTTGATAGATGATTTCTCTCTCATAGATGTAGGTCCCATGAAGCAAACCACGTAATGCTTGTCTTCTTGTTCTGTGATCTTTAAGCTAGCATTTGGTTCTTTGTGTTGCCCGTGGTGAGTTTCTAGGCAAGGGGAATTGGTAGTTTCCCCAACATTTTTAATTCAACTATTTTAATAAATCTCATTCCAGCTTTACTGTTACTTGAATTTAAAATCTGACTTGTAACAAAATATGATTAATTTTTAATGTTAATTATTTGTCGGTGCAATTCATTGGTTTCAATTATTGAAATCAACATTCTCATCCAATCGCTTTTTTAGTGGCTGAAAAAATATTATACCAATTTTACAATTTCAACCTTTCCCATTAATTAATTATTAAAATCCAAAAAACAATATTGATAAGGACTTCTATCCAAATTTGATTTTTTGCAAATGCAATTGGTCCGCTCATGANTATATTATACTAATTTTACATTTTCAACCTTTCCCATTAACTAATTATTAAAATCCAAAAAACTATATTGATAAGGACTTCTATCCAAATTTGATTTTTTTTTTTTTGCAAATGCAATTGGTTGGCTCATGACGGCCGTCGGAAGTAGGGCTGTAAACGAGCCGAGCTTGAGCGAGCTCGTGTTCGGCTCGTTTGAAATAGCTCGTGTTCAAAATTGGCTCATGCACAGTGTGTTCGTGTTCGGCTCGATTTAAATATTCGTGTTCGTGTTCGGCTCGAAATTGACTCGTCAAAATTAAAATAAGAAAAATAGATGTAAAGTGTGGGATTCGAACCTGAACCAAATATATACAAAAGAAAGTTCTAACCACATTGCCACATGACGCATTATGATTTAAACTTAGACATAAATTTAAATAACATGTTATTATATAAATAATATATGTAATATATTGTTATATAAATAGTTATATAAATATTTATTTCGAGCTAAAACGAGCCGAACAAGAGCAAACAAGTGTTGTTCGTGTTCGGCTTGTTTATAATTCGAGCTTTAAAAATTTATTCATGTTCGGCTCGTTTACTTAACGAACGAGCCGAACACGAGCTACTCGCGAACAACAANCGCTCATGACGTCCGTCGGAAGGGCACTCGGTAAAATTGGGAAAATATTTGCATACATAAGACGTACGCAGCGCTGCGTACGTCCAGAGGTTATTCAGGGGGTAACGGGGGGTTATATCGGGGTTATACCCCTTTGTAACCCCCTCTGTAACCTCTTTGTAAACTACTTATAATTTACAAATGAGTTCCGTGCTTCTGTAGTTTCATCGGTATAAATAAGTTACACGGAGGTTACAAGAGAGTTACACAGAGGTTACAGGAGGGTATAACCGAATATAACCCCCATGTACCCTCTGAATAACCTCTGACGTACTTAGCGCTGCGTACGTCTTATGTACGTAAATATTTTCCCGGTGATTGGGTCGATTCTTAGCCGCCGATATTTCTATGGATGGATACATTTTCATTATTGGATAATAAATTAATTTTGTAAGTATGATTGAATAAATGAATGGCTGAGAGTTTTTAAATCATTATTATTATTTTTATTATTTAAATGTATGGATTGATCGGAATTTTAAACCAATAATTTGGGAGTTTTTTTTTTTCTTTCTTTTTACTTTGAAATTAATGTATTTTGTGAGTTTAATTTAAATTTTGGATGGAAATGTTAAAATTGTATTAATATAGATAATGTTGAAATGAGGTGGATAATATTAGAATTTTTTTTTCTATTAAAATGGATGGTCATTTTAATTTATCTTTAATAAAATTTAGAATCGATATAGTGATTATTTATCTCATATTTTATTTGATCGTGCTTACAAATTAATTTTCTATAATCAAATGTCAATCCATATTTCTATATTTACTTTTAATAAAATTTGTTATCTAAGCAAATGTGCAAATATTATAAATTTGGATAGTAAAATCAGACTGAGACAAAATTGAATCAAATGAGTTTTGATATGGTTTTGAGTTTTGATAGGCCACCAACAAATTTTCATCATCTGGCATGAATCTCAAGACAATATGTTAAGCATAAAATATTCAAATTTTTATAAAAAGTCATCCAGAGCTCCGATTTCAGCAAACTTATAGTCAAACTGACCGGCTTAATGAGACAGACCTAATAATATGAAAACTAGCCCAATCCGAGTCAAATCAAGCCCAGATCAAGTCATTGAACCACACTTAGATGATTTTCGGACATATTTAGAAGGTCAAACGGCTGTCGAATGTGATAAGTTTACACTCCAATCGAGCGGCTCGACAAAACAAATCCAACGATCCCAAGATCACTCAATTATGATATCATTAAGGCACTTAAATGTCCATTAAACGTTGTATGATCGAGGAAAGCTCTCCGGATCGTCCGATCAAAAAAATTCATATTCCTACATTAATTGCACCCAGAACACTATAAATAGAGCTCCATCCCTCTCATGGGAGGAGGAGGAAGTCTAGAGAGAGAGTCTGAGGCCTTGAGGAGAAGCTTCAGCTCAGCACCACCGTCGACCTTCCTCGACCTCTGTCGACCTTTATCGACCACCACTAATCACTATCGATCACCATCAACAACACCATTAATCGATGTTGTAATCTAAAAAATATAGTTACTCTTTCCCGTCTGTGGGACAAAGGATTTATGTAATCATCAATTAATAGTGGATTTCCGCAACTGGACCAGACCTCGTGGTTTTTCCCTTACATGTTTTTCATGTAAAAACTTCTGGAGTCATCATCGCTTGTTTTTTCTTTCACATGTGTGTGTGGTGAACTTTCGTACAACGCTAAGACGATAGTCCGTTACTCTACTGCCACGAATTTTCTAGTACACATCAGTTTGGCATCATCTGTGGGAAAGTCTCAATCTCATCACTGAAGTACTTGCTCAATTTTCTACATGGCTACCAGACAAAATATTCGGGACAACGGAGTAGCTCGCTCTAACTCCCATCGTTTCAGGGAACAATCACGAAATCAAGGGCGACATGTTTCTTCATCTTCCCGCCCTGTAAGATGTTATCCCAACGAGGGGGTTTCAGGTCCTTCTATGGAAGAACGAATATGTCTAATGGAGGAGTCTCAATTGGAGATCATACAATTCTTACGAGGGATCCAATAACCATTGTCCACACTGATGAACGAAACTCGTTTACCATTAAATCCACAACCTACGAGAAATATACCGCCTGGAGGAACTCATATCGCCCCCCTGCTCAAGAAGGAAAACATGTTTCAACATTATCATAAAACAAAAAATAAAAAGAAGGAGAAGATACTCAGGGGTAAATAACTAACATAATCAAATAATTAAACAAGATGATCCACATGCATCATTCATACAACATCATAGTAACATTTGTGAGATTCAAACAACATGACAAAAGCAAACACACTACAAGCATAAAAGTAGGAGCACAACACTAATCAACGTCAACATTCTCCTCCGCTCCGTCGTCGTCATTAAAGCGCCTTCTCCAATTCACTCTCGATGTCATCACCGTCAAAATCTGAGGAAAAATCCTTCGAATCTTGGCTAAGAGTGAGCCCCTCCACGACAATCCCAGTTCGACGTTGCACTGTTCGACTCCCCTCCAGAAAACCTTGGATGAATCCTTCCTCAGTAAACCACCTTTGATGCTCCTTTACCTCAACATCAAGCACCCAATCACGAGCCTCTTGAACATAGTCTCGAATGATAGTCTTAAACTCAAGAGAGTTCTTAAATCCTCGACTGCTTTACACTTAACTTCTGAGAGATAAACATTTTTTTGCGGACCTAAAAAGTCAAATCTCTTTTTCTTAGGCTAACACCGTCGACTTAAGGGCTTTCACGCTTTTATTAATTTCAGGAAGATTGGCTCGCGCTTCCACCAACCCCTCCCGAGTTTTCTTGAGATCCTGAAGCTGCAACGAGAGGGAGGTTGTCGTTGTTGAAATTTTTATCTTGCACTCTGTCAATTGTGACTCCAGAGATGTAATTGTTTCAACCCCAGATTCATACCAACGCTTGTACTCGCCTTGAAAATATTTGATCTTGATAAACTCGGAGTTCTAGTTTCTCAATGCCAGTCCTAGCCCCTGCTGGATTTCCACCATCTTATCCACCTAGAATAAAAGAAATGTGGGTAAGAGAGATTAAATGACTATATAGTAGCAGAAAATGAAAGAAACTTACAAAACTTTCAGCTTCCAGGAGTCCAGTACATTCATGAGACAAGATATTTTCTGGAACATGAATAGTTGAAGGGCTTGGTAAGGGCTCCCGTGATGTTTCAACTTTCTTTTGTTTCTGAGGTGGTACTTCACATTCACTACTCGTTGGGAGCCACTTTGAGGATTTTGCGAGGGCTAGCTTGGAAGGTCTCTTCTTATATTTCTTTAACACTACAACTGCTGACTGTTCGGGATGGAAAAAAAACTTGACCTTGAACAATGATTTCTCACTCAAAAATTTGTAAATATATTGTGTCTCAAGCAACAGCTCTTTTAAGTCACGAAATCCTAGCATTTGCAATATTCCCTCTTTGGTGGTCTGAAGAGAGACAGGCAATTGTTGAAACCTTCCTAGTATCTCGCGATGCCCCCAATCATTTTTTGCAAAGAAGAATCTTACGGACCATTGTCTTATTGGTTCCATTAGGCNCTGCAATATTCCCTCTTTGGTAGTCTGAAGAGAGACAGGCAATTGTTGAAACCTTCCTAACCTCTCGCGATGCCCCCAATCATTTTTTGCAAAGAAGAATCTTACGGACCATTGTCTTATTGGTTCCATTAGGCGGAAATCCAACATCTTATGCTTAAACAACACACAACCATTCGTATCAGTAAAGAAACCACACAGTCGTGCCAAATTTGTCGTTGTTAACTTGAACCTGTGACTCCTGAAGAAAAATGTCAACCCAATAATGACTGTTACCACCCGACAAGACAACTGAGCAACGCAAACCCCGAACACCTTCATAATATCAATAAACTCAGGTGCCGGCGGAAATCTTAAACCTGCTTTCAAGACTGTCTCATGAATAGCGACATATCCAGAAGGAGGAGAATACGCTCAATCAATTGAAGTTGGCAATTTCACCACCATATAGTTCGTGAAATAATACTTCTTTTGAAAAAATATCAAGTCACTCTCCTTCAAAGTTGACATAAGATCCTCTCGTTTGTGACTTTTCCTCTGGTTTTCAGCAGAACGAGGTTCTCCAGTTGTCGTCATTTCCGCGACAGTATACAACAACGCTTCACCGCAACANTCATTAGGCGGAAATCCAACGTCTTATGCGTAAACAACACACAACCATGCGTATCAGTAAAGAAACCACACAGTCGTGCCAAATTTGCCGTTGTTAACTTGAACCTGCGACTCCTGAAGAAAAATGTCAACCCAATAACGACTGTCACCACCCAACAAGACAACTGAGCAACGCAAACCCCGAACACCTTCATAATATCAATAAACTCAGGTGCCGACGGAAATCTTAAACCTGCTTTCAAGACTGCCTCATGAATAGCGACATATCCAGAAGGAGGAGAATACACTCAATCAATTGAAGTTGGCAATTTCACCACCATATAGTTCGTGAAATAATACTTCTTTCGAAAAAAATATCAAGTCACTCTCCTTCAAAGTTGACATAAGATCCTCTGGTTTGTGACTTTTCCTCTAGTTTTCAGCAGAACGAGGTTCTCCAGTTGTCGTCATTTCCGCGACAGTATACAACAACGCTTCACCGCAACAGTTCGTAGCGACGCTTCACAGGAAAGGATCACCATGGCATTTCACAGCAACAGTTCGTCGCAACTCTGCACCACAATGTTTCACCGCAACTCTTCATCACAACTCTTCATCGCAACTATACACCACCGCAACACTTTGTCGCAACTCTTCATTGCTACTCAGGACTATTTTCTTCTTTTGGGAAATCCCTGATTAGCTGAAAACTTCGCATCTACCCACTCCTTCAGACCCCTATTTATAGGCTCAAAAAGAACCTTGGCCAAAAAATGAATGTTAATATAAAAATCTAAAAAAATGTGCAAGCATTAAATGCTAATAAATAATAATAAATAAATATTAAAAAAAGAGTTAAATTCTATTAATCTTCTTTTTGGAATTCAAATTCCTGATTTCTTTAAATTCCTTAATATGTTCAAATTTCTTTATAAAAATATTATTTATTCTGTTTTAATTGGGATTCAAACGCTCCCTCTCCCACATGAAACAAATGATACTAATCAACTAAGCTGAGTTCAACTTTTTATTTANCTTCGTAGCGACGCTTTACAGGAATGAATCACCATGGCATTTCACAGCAACAGTTCGCCGCAACTCTGCACCACAATGTTTCACCGCAACTCTGTACCGCAACGCTTCGCTGCAACTCTTCACCACAACTCTTCATCGCAACTCTACGCCACCGCAACACTTTGTCGCAACTCTTCATTGCTACTCAGGACTATTTTCTTCTTTTGGGAAATCCCTGATTAGCTGAAGACTTATCCTCTACCCACTCCTTCAGGCCCCTATTTATAGGCTCAAAAAGAACATTGGCCAAAAAATGAATGTTAATATAAAAATCTAAAAAAATGTGTAAGCATTAAATGCTAATAAATAATAATAAATAAATATTAAAAAAAAGAGTCAAATTCTATTAATCTTCTTTTTGGAATTCAAATTCCTGATTTCTTTAAATTCCTTAATCTCTTCAAACTTCTTTATAAAAATATTATTTATTCTGTTTTAATTGAGATTCAAACGCTCCCTCTCCCACATGAAACAAATGATACTAATCAACTAAGCTGAGTTCAACTTTTTATTTATGTAAGGATAAAAATTATTCTTATGCTAACCAAGTAAGATATATATATATATATATATATATATATATATATATATATATATATATATATATATATATATATACATAAA
>JXCR01080766.1:26228-69991 GCA_002079205.1 Phalaenopsis hybrid cultivar
GATATATATATATATATATATATATATATATATATATATATATATATATATATATATATATATATATATATACTTATACATAAATACTCTAGATATTGATAATTCTGGACGATAAAAATGGTCTTGCCCCAAAGTAGGGGGCAACTGATACACCACCAACAAATTTTCATCATCCGACACGAATCTCAAGATGATATTTTAAGCAGAAAACATTTAAATCTTGATAAAAAGTCATCCAGAGATCCAATTTTAGCAAACTTATAGTCAAACTGACCGGCTTGATCAGACGAACCTAATAATATGAAAAGTAGCCCAATTCAAGTCAAATCAAGCCCAGATCAAGTCATTGAACCACACTTTGATGATTTTCGAACACATTTGGAATGTCAAACGGTTGTCGAATATGGTAATGTTATACTCGGGTCGAGCGGCTCGACAAGAAGAATTCAACAAGTCCAAGATCACTCAATTCTGACATCATTAAGACACTTAAATGCTCATTAAACGTCGTATGATTGAGGGAAGCTCTCCAGATCGTCCGATCAAAATGATTCATATTCCTGCATTAATTGCAACTAGAACACTATAAATAGAGTTTTATCCCTCTCATGGGAGGAGGAGGAAGTCTAGAGAGAGAGCTTCAGGCCTTGAGGAGAAGTTGCAGCTCAGCACCACCGTCGACTGTCGTCGACCTCTATCAACCTTCATCGACCACCACTAACCACATTCGATCACCATCAACCAAACGTCATCAGTCAACGTTATAATCTAAAAATTATAGTTACCATTTCCAGTCTGTGGGACAAGGGATTTCTGTAATCATCAATTAATAGTGAATTTCCGCAACTGGACCAGGCCTCGTGGGTTTTCTCTTACGACTTTTCCACGTAAAAACTTCTAAAGTCATCACCGCTTGTTCTTTTTTCATCTGTGTGTGTGTTGAACTTTCGTACAGTGCTAAGATGATAGTGTGTTACTCTACCACCGCGAATTTTCTAGCACGCATCAAGTCTAATATAATTTAGGCCGGGTACAAATAAAAAAAAAGAAAGAAGTACGAATGAGCTCAACTGAAGAATGAGAAGACAAATCAAGAGAGTTAACGGCAATCATGTTGATGGCTTAGTCAATGGTCAATGTGATTNTAGTTGGAAGAGCACTTGGTGATTGGGCGGATTATGGATTCAATAAATGAATGGCTGAGAGTTTTTGAATAATAATAATTATTATTATTATTTAAATGGTTTGATTGGACTTTTAAATGTATAATTTGGGAGTTTTTCTTTTTACTTTGAAATTAATGTATTTTGTGAGTTGAATTTAAATTTTGGATGAAAATGTTAAATTGTATCAATATAGATAATGTTGAAATGAGGTGGATAATATAAAATTTTTTTTTTCTATTAAAATGGATGGTCATTTTAATTTATCTTTAATAAAATTTAGAGTCGATATAGTGATTATTTATTTCATATTTTATTTGATCGTGCTTACAAATTAATTTTCTATAATCAAATGTCAATCCATATTTCTATATTTACTTTTAATAAAATTTGTTATCTAAGCAAATGTGCAAATATCATAAATTTGGATAGTAAAATCAGACTGAGACAAAATTGAATCAATTGAGTTTTGATATGGTTTTGAGTTTTGATACGCCACCAACAAATTTTCATCATCTGACATGAATTTCAAGACAATATGTTAAGCAAGAAACATTCAAATCTTTATAAAAAGTCATCCAGAGCTCCGATTTCAGCAAACTTAGTTAAATTGACCGGCTTGATGAGACGGACCTAATAATATGAAAACTAACCCAATTCGAGTCAAATCAAACCCAGATCAAGCCATTGAACCTCACTTAGATGATTTTCGGACACATTTAGAAGGTCAAACGGTTGTCGAATGTGGTAAGTTTACACTCCGATTGAGCGGCTCGACAAAACAAATCCAACGATCCCAAAATCACTCAATATGTTATCATTAAGGCACTTAAATGTCCATTAAACGTTGTATGATCAAGGAAAACTCTCTGGATCGTCCGATCAAAAGAATTCATATTCCTACATTAATTGCACCCAGAACACTATAAATAGAGCTCCATCCTCTCATGGGAGGAGGAGGAAGTCTAGAGAGAAGTCTAAGAACTTGAGGAGAAGTTGCAGCTCAGCACCACTGTCGACCGTCGTCGACCTCTGTCAACCTTTATCGACCACCACTAATCACCATCGATCACCATCAACCAAACACCATTAATCGACGTTGTAATCTAAAAAATATAGTTACTCTTTTCCGTCTGTGGGACAAAGGATTTCTGTAATCATCAATTAATAGTGGATTTCCGCAACTGGATCAGGCCTCGTGGTTTTTCCCTTACAGGTTTTCCATGTAAAAATTTCTGAAGTCATCACCGCTTGTGTTTCTTTCACATGTGTGTGCTGAACTTTCGTACAATGCTAAGACGATAGTCCGTTACTCTACCGCCGCGAATTTTCTAGCACACATCAGTTTGGCGTCATCTGTGGGAAAGTCTCAATCTTATCACTGAAGTACTTGCTCAATTTTCTACATGTCTACCAGGCAAAATATTCGGGACAACGGAGTATCTCGCTTTAACTCCCATCGTTTCAGGGAACAGTCACGAAATCAAGGGCGACATGTTTCCTCATCTTCCCGCCTGGTAAGATGTTATCCCAACGAGGGGGTTTCAGGTCCTTCTATGGAAGAGCGAATATGTATAATGGAGGAGTCTCAATTGGAGATCATACAATTCTTACGAGGGATCCAATAACCATTGTCCACACAGATGAACGAAACTCGTTTACCATTAAATCCACAATCTAGAGGAACTCATACCGCCCCCCTGCTCAAGAAGGAAAACATGTTTCAACATTATCATAAAACAAAAAATAAAAAGAAGGAGAAGATACTCAGGGGTAAATAACTAACATAATCAAATAATTAAACAAGATGATCCACATGCTTCATTCATACAACATCATAGTAACATTTGTGAGATTCAAACAACATGACAAAAGCAAACACACTACAAGCATAAAAGTAGGAGCACAACACTAATCAACGTCAACATTCTCCTCCGCTCCGTCGTCGTCATTAAAGCGCCTTCTCCAATTCACTCTCGATGTCATCACCGTCAAAATCTGAGGAAAAATCCTTCGAATCTTGGCTAAGAGTGAGCCCCTCCACGACAATCCCAGTTCGACGTTGCACTGTTCGACTCCCCTCCAGAAAACCTTGGATGAATCCTTCCTCAGTAAACCACCTTTGATGCTCCTTTACCTCAACATCAAGCACCCAATCACGAGCCTCTTGAACATAGTCTCGAATGATAGTCTTAAACTCAAGAGAGTTCTTAAATCCTCGACTGCTTTACACTTAACTTCTGAGAGATAAACATTTTTTGCGGACCTAAAAAGTCGGATCTCTTCTTCTTAGGCTAACACCGTCGACTTAAGGGCTTTCACGCTTTTATTACTTTCAGGAAGACTGGCTCGCGCTTCCATTAACCCCTCCCGAGTTTTCTTGAGATCTTGAAGCTGCAACGAGAGGGAGGTTGTCGTTGTTGAAATTTTTATCTTGCACTCTGCCAATTGTGACTCCAGAGATGTAATTGTTTCAACCCGAGATTCATACCAACGCTTGTACTCGCCTTGAAAATATTTGATCTTAATAAACTCGGAGTTCTAGTTTCTCAATGCCAGTCCTAGCCCTTGCTGGATTTCCACCATCTTATCCACCTAGAATAAAAGAAATATGGGTAAGAGAGATTAAATGACTATATAGTAGCAGAAAATGAAAGAAACTTACAAAACTTTCAGCTTCCAGGAGTTCAGTACATTCATGAGACAAGATATTTTCTGGAACATGAATAATTGAAGGGCTTGGTAAGGGCTCCCGTGATGCTTCAACTTTCTTTTGTTTCTGAGGTAGTACTTCACATTCACTACTCGTTGGGAGCCGCTTTGAGGATTTTGCGAGGGCTAGCTTGGAAGGTCTCTTCTTATATTTCTTTAACACTACAACTGCTGACTGTTCGGGATGGAAAAAAAACTTGACCTTGAACAATGATTTCTCACTCAAAAATTTGTAAATATATTGTGTCTCAAGCAACAGCTCTTTTAAGTCACGAAATCCTAGCATTTGCAATATTCCCTCTTTGGTGGTCTGAAGAGAGACAGGCAATTGTTGAAACCTTCCTAGTATCTCGCGATGCCCCCAATCATTTTTTGCAAAGAAGAATCTTACGGACCATTGTCTTATTGGTTCCATTAGGCGGAAATCCAACATCTTATGCTTAAACAACACACAACCATTCGTATCAGTAAAGAAACCACACAGTCGTGCCAAATTTGTCGTTGTTAACTTGAACCTGTGACTCCTGAAGAAAAATGTCAACCCAATAATGACTGTTACCACCCGACAAGACAACTGAGCAACGCAAACCCCGAACACCTTCATAATATCAATAAACTCAGGTGCCGGCGGAAATCTTAAACCTGCTTTCAAGACTGTCTCATGAATAGCGACATATCCAGAAGGAGGAGAATACGCTCAATCAATTGAAGTTGGCAATTTCACCACCATATAGTTCGTGAAATAATACTTCTTTTGAAAAAATATCAAGTCACTCTCCTTCAAAGTTGACATAAGATCCTCTCGTTTGTGACTTTTCCTCTGGTTTTCAGCAGAACGAGGTTCTCCAGTTGTCGTCATTTCCGCGACAGTATACAACAACGCTTCACCGCAACACTTCGTAGCGACGCTTTACAGGAATGAATCACCATGGCATTTCACAGCAACAGTTCGCCGCAACTCTGCACCACAATGTTTCACCGCAACTCTGTACCGCAACGCTTCGCTGCAACTCTTCACCACAACTCTTCATCGCAACTCTACGCCACCGCAACACTTTGTCGCAACTCTTCATTGCTACTCAGGACTATTTTCTTCTTTTGGGAAATCCCTGATTAGCTGAAGACTTATCCTCTACCCACTCCTTCAGGCCCCTATTTATAGGCTCAAAAAGAACATTGGCCAAAAAATGAATGTTAATATAAAAATCTAAAAAAATGTGTAAGCATTAAATGCTAATAAATAATAATAAATAAATATTAAAAAAAAGAGTCAAATTCTATTAATCTTCTTTTTGGAATTCAAATTCCTGATTTCTTTAAATTCCTTAATCTCTTCAAACTTCTTTATAAAAATATTATTTATTCTGTTTTAATTGAGATTCAAACGCTCCCTCTCCCACATGAAACAAATGATACTAATCAACTAAGCTGAGTTCAACTTTTTATTTATGTAAGGATAAAAATTATTNTCGTTATGTTGTGTGATTGCAGATTTCTCTTTGACGCGGTGGGATGAGCATTTATCACGATCCTTTAAGAGAAATATAAATGACAGATAATCGACAAGAAACTTGAAGATGTCGAAAACCTTAGTTATCAAAATATTGATTCTAGTCGATATTGTGATGATAATTATTTTGTTATTATTATTATTAGGACAACTTAGTTCCTGTTAAAATTAAAGACTTGTGAGACTATCCAAGTATTTTGATGTATTAGCTTATGCGACTTGAAGTATGTACTAATGTGGGACTTATTTATGTGGCTCATATAGACTTGAAGCATGTAATAATGTGGTTTTTATAGACTTGAAATATTTTGATGTGTTAGCTTTCTGAGTTAATCAATTTTTATGTTTTCAATTAGTTGTCATCTTTGTTTCTGCAAAGATGACAATAGCAATAAAACCCCTCTCAGGATTGATTTTCATCTTTGTTTCTGCAATAGCAATAATATTCTCTTCGTCGTTATGTTGNCATAAATACTCTAGATATTGATAATTCTGGACGATAAAAATGGTCTTGCCCCAAAGTAGGGGGCAACTGATACACCACCAACAAATTTTCATCATCCGACACGAATCTCAAGATGATATTTTAAGCAGAAAATATTTAAATCTTGATAAAAAGTCATCCAGAGATCCGATTTTAGCACTTATAGTCAAACTAACCGGCTTGATGAGACGAACCTAATAATATGAAAATTAGTCCAATCCAAGTCAAATCAAGCCTAAATCAAATCATTGAACCACACTTAGATGATTTCCGAACACATTTGGAAGGTCAAACGGTTGTCGAATATGGTAATGTTATACTCGGGTCGAGCGGCTCGACAAAAAGAATCCAACAAGTTCAAGATCACTAAATTATGACATTATTAAGACACTTAAATGCTCATTAAACGTCGTATGATTGAGGGAAGCTCACCAGATCGTCAGATCAAAATGATTCATATTCCTGTATTAATTGCAACTAAAACAGTAAAATAGAGTTTCATCCCTCTCATGGGAGGAGGAGGAAGTCTAAAGGGAAAGTCTCAGGCCTTGAGGAGAAGTTGCAGCTCAGCACAACCGTCGACTGTCGTCGACCTCTGTCAACCTTCATGGACCACCATTAACCACCATCGATCACCATCAACCAAACGTCGTCAGTCGACGTTATAATCTAAAAATTATAGTTACCATTTACAGTTTGTAGGACAAGGGATTTTTGTAATCATGAATTAATAGTGGATTTCCGCAACTGGACCAAGCCTCGTGGGTTTTCCCTTACGGGTTTTCCACATAAAAACTTCTAGAGTCATCACCGCTTATTTTTTTTCATTTGTGTGTCTGTTGAACTTTCGTACAATGCTAAGATGGTAGTCTGTTACTCTACCGCCGCGAATTTTCTAGCACGCATCAAGTCTAATATAATTTAGGTCGGGTACAAATAAAAAAAGAAAGAAGTACAAATGAGCTCAAGTGAAGAAGAATGAGAAGACAAATCAAGAGAGTTAACGGCAATCATGTTGATGGCTTAGTCAATGGTCAATGTGATTGTATGGACAACTGACTATTTGAAGCATTATAAGATGAAGGCTGGCGACAAAATTTTCAAATTTGATGTTTTGTTTACCTAAGTTTTATTTTTTATCTCAATTTTATTCTAGATTGATTTTCATCTTTGTTTCTGCAATAGCAATAATATTCTCTTCATCGTTATGTTGTGTGATTGCAGATTTCTCTTTGACGCGGTGGGATGAGCATTTATCACGATCCTTTAAGAGAAATATAAATGACAGATAATCGACAAGAAACTTGAAGATGTCGAAAACCTTAGTTATCAAAATATTGATTCTAGTCGATATTGTGATGATAATTATTTTGTTATTATTATTATTAGGACAACTTAGTTCCTGTTAAAATTAAAGACTTGTGAGACTATCCAAGTATTTTGATGTATTAGCTTATGCGACTTGAAGTATGTACTAATGTGGGACTTATTTATGTGGCTCATATAGACTTGAAGCATGTAATAATGTGGTTTTTATAGACTTGAAATATTTTGATGTGTTAGCTTTCTGAGTTATTCAATTTTTATGTTTTCAATTAGTTGTCATGGGAAAACCCCTCTCAGGATTGATTTTCATCTTTGTTTCTGCAATAGCAATAATATTCTCTTCGTCCTTATGTTGTGTGATTGTAGATTTCTCTTTGACGCGGTGGGAGGAGCATTTATCACGACCGTTTAAGAGAATTTGTCTCGTTATGATTGAAGAAAAGCACCTAATGATGAACTTTTAAATATCAGCAATACCGATTTACCTAGTTTTTTCAGAGCCTAACTTATGAAGTTTTAATCAAGAAATCTACAATGTATGATTATTGAGGTGATCTTAAATTGTTAATTGCATGACACAGACTCACTTTTGATGTAACATTTTCTTTTATAAATNTTTCATTTGTAGTTTTTTGTAATGGCATGAGTCTAGTAGATGATGTTTCAGAGCCTAACTTATGAAGTTTTAATCAAGAAATCTACAATGTATGAATATTGAGGTGATCTTAAATTGTTAATTGCATGACACAGACTCACTTTTGATGTAACATTTTCTTTTATAAATTAGTAATTTAAAATGTGTTATTGCAATAAAAACTTCAAAAATATTTTCTTAAAAAGAAACTAAAAATATGTAGATTCATACAAAGACAAAGTAAATGAATCACTATTGGAGATGAAAAAATAACCAATTTAAGCACTAAAATAACAAAATTGAGCATTCGCAATAGTTGTGAATTGTTCAAAATGATTCACTAAGTGCAATATACACTAAATTTGTAGAGATTTTTTTTGTAACTTTTCATTGACACCAAAAAGATCAAAATCATACTATATTTGATCCATTTGTGTTGATTTATTTGTACCAAATCCATTTTAAATATATATATATATATATATATAAGAATTTGGTGGCATTAGACTAACTACAATTTCATTTGTATAAATCNGTAACTTTTCATTGACACCAAAAACATCAAAATCAGGCTAGATTTGATCGATTTGTGTTGATTTATTTGTACCAAATCCATTTTAAATATATATATATATATAAGAATTTGGTGGCATTAGACTAACTACAATTTCATTTGTATAAATCAAATGCAGTCGTAGAGAATCTTGTTGTCTATCCAATTTAGGGTTTAGGGCTTAGGGTGTCGAAATCAGACAAAAATTGAGAGATGTAGTTTGATTTAATTATAATAACTTAATTATTCATTTAAAAAAAAAATTAAAGCTGAAGTAGCTATTTTGGTTTGTGACTGGATGCAATAAACTAATGCATGTTAATATGGGTGACTGCACACAGTTAAAAAAATAGTTTTTTTTCTCTACCGATTTAGCTCATATAAGTAAACAAAATACCTTATTTAAAAATATCGCAGGTGAAGGTCATTTCCAAACAAGTTGGCCTTAGGGGTGAAAGAAATGGTCAACATTGGACCAAACGGTTCGTTCAATCCTTCCTTGAAGGTGGCTATTATTTGCACATAATGGATTGACGACAAAGGCTACGTTTTAGCAATTACCTTTGATGGCTAAGGGGTTCATCCCTCAATCTCTATTTTGTATGAGTTGTTAGCAATATTTTTTTGATTAGAATAACACACATTCATTGTTGTAAAAAAAATCTGATAAATTCTACTTTTCAATTTACAGAAATTGCCACAAAATCTTCATTTTGGGAGTTGGTTGCATCAANTTTAAAGCTGAAGTAGCTATTTTGGTTTGCGACTGGATGCAAAAAACTAATGCTTGTTAATATGGGCGACTGCACACAGTTAAAAAAATAGTTTTTCTTCTCTACCGATTTAGCTCATATAAGTAAACAAAATATCTTATTTAAAAATATCGCAGGTGAAGGTCATTCCCAAACAAGTTGGCCCTGGGGGTTAAACAAATGGTCAACATTGGACCAAACAGTTCGTTCAATCCTTCCTTGAAGGTGGCTATTATTTGCACATAATGGATTGATGACAAACGCTACGTTTTAGCAATTACCTTCGATGGCTAAGGGGTTCATCCCTCAATCTCTATTTTGTATGAGTTGTTAGCAATATTGTTTGATTAGAATAACACACATTCATTGTTGTAAAAAATATCTGATAAATTCTACTTTTCAATTTACAGAAATTGCCACAAAATCTTCATTTTGGGAGTTGGTTGCATCAATTGATTGTGCTTTATAAGACGAACATTTTGTTTTGTAAATGATAATATGATTGTCACTATTTTCTTGATAAACTCCAATTATAGCAATGAATTTATTCAAAAATATTCTATCAATCTAACCATTGAACCTTAGCTTGATATTTTTATTGGGATGAAGCCTATGAAATATTATATCCGGATCAATGATGAGAGATATTGCTAGTGTTAGTTACCATTAGATCAGCATCAACTAACCAAGTCTATCTTGATTTTGTCAATTTACTCAGTACATCATAAAAATTCATCATGCCCGGGTTCAACTAAAATTTATTAAATTTAGAGTATTCAAATCTCTGATCATAAATATTATTAGTAGTAGCTACCAAGCATCAATAGCTCAAGTTCCTCTTAATATCATCAATTCATTTGATCAACGTAAATGTCAATTTTTTGCTCTGATCCATCCAAAGTTTGATCATAGGGGTGAACAAGGGGAGGGTACCATCACATCTTTCATTGTTCATAACTATAATGAATACTTTCATACATTATGTATAATACAAATTACTCATCTCGTAATCTATAAATGATTCTCAATTTAATTTATTTAGAGCATTCTAAGCTGAGGAGCATCCAAGATAAATCATGTAGATCTTCTCTGAATTTTGTAACTCAATTGATCACTTAGATATATCAAAGTTTCATCGGGACATCATTATCTCATTCTATACATTATAGCTCAACTTGCTCTTTCATGTTGTCATATCCAATTATGTGCTTTAACTTTGCTTATGCTGCAACTTTGCTAACCATAAATCAATTTATGACTCAAACCACAATTGCATTACAATCATCTCTTTCAAGACTTAAGTTCCAAACTTTCTTGTTATTCTAATAAACTCCATCAAGACTAGCTTATGTTGTGATCTCACTTCCATTATAATTGTAGCAACATCCAAACAAACGTAGCAATCTCAATTATTTAATAAATTTCTCCTTCCAAACATTTGTTGCACCCTCACGTCTATCATAACCATCTTGAAATCCCATGCTGCAACCTCACTTGTGCCATGAGCATTGCCACATACAAACATGTATCAATTGCACTTCGAAGACACACTTCTTCTTCCAAACATCTTACAACTATCTCCTTCAAAATCTTTACCGCAACATCATCGACTAAAATAAAAGTATATGACACCACCAATTCTAATTAAACCATGTAAAAACGGTACTCCTAATATTTTCTTATAGATTAATATATATATATATATATAGAAAAACTACTTTTCATAGCATATGTTGTATATATGAAGTGTGAAGTCTAACTTGGTGACCAACTCTAGAGAGCCAAAGAATGCAATATTCCTTCATGTCAATTCCCATATTTGTTATTCATTTCATCTGCCCCATAAGATATATAAGCTATTCATTGAACTGATCAGTCAGAAAATAAAGTAATAATAAATATAATAGTGTTGCTCATTGAACAATAAGAATATCTAATTCATATCATATTAATCATAAGCTAAATCTTATAAAAGAAGGGCCTCCTTCGGTGAAAAGCTTTTATTTATGTAACACAGCAATAGAAACTGATTAAAAAAAATATAATGTGCAAATTTATGATTGATTAGCAGCTAGAAATAAAAAAAAACACAAGCTATCATCTTTAATTGCAGCATATCAAATTCATGCACAGGAGTCAATCAAAATAAAACGAAAGAAATAAAATGGTGTCCCGTCCCAAGCATAGGGGCGGCTATTATTGCACAAAATAATAATAATAATAATAATAATAATAAAATAAATAAAGAGTAAATTAACATGTAAAGAAATATGATTATCACTGATCAGAGCAGCAAGAGTTATGGAGGTGAGCTTGGTGGTGGCGTTCCTCCATCTTCAGAGGCATTGCCATACTGATGCTGCTGTGTAGATGATGAACCGTGTGGAAGCATCTCAGGATGCCTCATATCCACCATCAATGAACTGAAATTAGAAGGATCATAGAAACAAGGAATTGATTGATTCAGTTCTTCAACCCCAGGAATCGTCGCCGCCGCCCCCCCATGCGCCGCCTCTTCCATCGGCACAATATCCACCAAAAAATCAAACATCTGATGATTCGCAACTGCTAGAGAGAGGTCGCTCTTCAGCAAAGTCTTTCGCTTGTTCAGCTCGGCCTGAAAGCACGCACGATGCGTCAGCTCCAGGATGAACATCTCGCACGCCTTCGAGAAGATCACCGGCGTCTCGGCGGCGATCATCTTGACTTCTTCGTCAGCCTTCATGATCTTCTTGATCCTGGCCAGGGGGAGGCTGTGGTTCTTGAAGTCCTTGATGGCCAGGACTTCCTGCAGCTGATCTGCCCAGAAGAGCTGAAGCCGGAGCTCCTGCTGCATAAACTGTGGAGGCGGAAGCTGCTGTCGAGGAATTTGATATTGTGAAGGATATGGATAGGGGAACTGGATCGGCATCCCGTTTGGCAGCAGTTGTGGATTGGTGCCCATTATTTGGTTTGTTAGGAGTCCATTGGTGACTAGCGGGAACTGGAACGAATCCATGTCATCCTGCTGTGATTGCTCCGTCTCATTCTGCGTGTTCGTTGAAACAATGTTTGGATCAGCATTTTGTATCAGCATTTTGTCAAATAATCAATATGATGCGGGAAAAACGATTTTATGTGTTTGCTTTGGCTCTAATGTTGTTCTTTGCACATTGGCACTATGCAATTTTTGGTGTTTTACCACTTCACTTGTATCAATCTTACATTTAGAGAAAAGCAAATATTTGTTACTGATTGTGATGCAATCTCATTCTCGAGTCTTTATAGTCAGCAATTCGATGAAGCCGGCAATTCGATGATGCTGGCCAACTCCAAAAATTAGGTGAGCAAGGAATCCAGAAGAGGAGCTTAGATTGAGAAGGATAAACTATTCAAGAATGTCATCAACTCCGAAAATATAAGATTACAGATCATTTTCATTCCATTTCTTCAATGTCTTTAAATACAAATATTTTTAGAATACAAGATTACTGATCATTATTAACTAAAAAATTAACTGTGCTTATTAATGTAATACAAGAACTAGCCAATGTAACATCTTATCAGATTGTCATTTAACGCGAAACTTATTTATGCTTAAGGTTTTACTGATTACTGGGTTAGCTTGCCTGTGCGCCAAGTCTAAGTTTTGTTCGTTCTTAGTTCAAATTTCTCACCAAGTGATATCAAAGCAATTGGTTTAAATAAAGGCAATTAATTAATAACCTCCACCGTCTATATTGTTCATCAATGTTTAAGCAATTCGCATTATTCAGTGGTCATTTGGAGTACATCATTAGACAAAGTTGAAAAGAGTGTGTTTGACGGAGAAGAGACCGCTGACGAGGAGAGCTTTCAAGTGAGGGGGAAATTTGTTAATAGGCTCTTATATAAAAGAGAAATCCGTCGATACAAAGGATATTGAACCCAACTTTGGAACTCCATTATCCACATTTCCAAACAAATGAAATTATGGAAATGAATTTAAAAAATTTGTTGAATCAACTGCAAACAATATCAATAAAAATAATAATAATAATAATAATAATAATAATAAGTGTATGTATAGCTATTGCCATATATCAAATCGAGCTCACCAGCTGAAGTAGTTGGATTGAGCCCACTTGACAAAATGGCTGAATCGAGCCCATCTGCTGAAGTGGCTTAATCGAGCCAACTTGACGAAATTGTTGAATCTCGTCTCTCCTAAAGAGGTAACCTAGCCCACCCCGCCTAGGGAGGGACAGCTATTTTGGGAAGGTCGTCATTTCTATCACAACTTTCTTCCTTTAAAGGCACCGTCTGACATCCACGTCACGGTTTTTTCAGCAAGACACTTTGGATCGGTGTCCTGCTATATAAAGTGCATTTTCTATTATTTTCTCTTTTTATCTAAAAGGGAAGTCAAGAGGAGGTGAAGAGATGTTAAATCTTTTTCCAAAGTCATTCTCTCTCCCTCTCTAATATTGTTACCCAAGAAACCTCCTCCGAGCCATTTTTTCGGCTTTTCGGAAGTTCAAACTCAATACATGATCCTTAGAACCTTCTCTCAAACCTCTCATTCATTTCTCTCCCTAACACCTCTCTTCCACAAATACAAGATCCTTACCTCACATCCATACTCACAAATAATATAGGACCTTACAACCTAAAATGATTCAACAATAAGATCGTAAACAAACACAAATGGAAAAATAAAAGTGCAAAAAAAGCCTAAACTTAAGCTTGATTTGAAACCAAATTGATACAAAGTTTTCCGGCATTTAAAATCAAGTTTGGCTACACCAAATGTAAAGATGGCAACAATTATCTCAAGATAATGCTTGCCAGTTTTCTAGAATTAGATCAATCCCAGCAGGTAGCAATCAATACTAACATCATATTTTAGCAGATAAATTATCTCGCCCATCTTCTCAAAGCAAAGATTAAGATCCATTCTTTCTTTTTTTTGTTTTAATTTTTACAGAAGAAGTTTAAGATGATGTTGGTAGAATTCGGACCAAAGACTTCAACAACAACTTCTAAAATTTGAATCAACCAATTTCTCAGAAAAATGATGATTTATACGTGACAGAAGATTCTCAAAGATATATTGATTATTTAGCGTCTTGACATTGTACTAGAATTCACCACAACCCCATAAAGTAAAAGAGAAATAAGCATGAGGAGACAAATCGACTTTTTACGTGAAAAACTTCCAAAAAGAGACTACAAAGGCCGAAGTTGAGAGTTGCATGAGTTGTGAGCTATATAGACAGTAGTTAGTCACATAAGTCGCAATTATGAGTTGTAACAACGTCGGTCAAACATAGGCTGGACTAAGGAGTTGTGTGAGTTATGAGATACGTAGATCGTAGTTGGTCAAATAGATCGTAGTGAGAAACTGAAATAAAGTTCAGAGACCGCTGAGGTTGAAGTTAGGAGGTGCGTGAGCTGTGAGTCATCAGCCATGTAAGACATAGTGGTGAGTTGTAATAATATCAGTTGGTCAGAGTAGCCAGAGTAGAGAGTTGCGTGAGATGTAACCCNTTACCATTAGATCAGCATCAACTAACCAAGTCTATCTTGATTTTGTCAATTTACTCAGTACATCATAAAAATTCATCATGCCCGGGTTCAACTAAAATTTATTAAATTTAGAGTATTCAAATCTCTGATCATAAATATTATTAGTAGTAGCTACCAAGCATCAATAGCTCAAGTTCCTCTTAATATCATCAATTCATTTGATCAACGTAAATGTCAATTTTTTGCTCTGATCCATCCAAAGTTTGATCATAGGGGTGAACAAGGGGAGGGTACCATCACNCTACCATTAGATCACCATCAACTAACCAAATCTATCTTGATTTTGTCAATTTACTCAGTACATCATAAAAATTCATCATGCCCCGTTTCAACTAAAATTTATTAAATTTAGAGTATTCAAATCTCTGATCATAAATATTATTAGTTGTAGCTACCAAGCATCAATAGCTCAAGTTTCTCTTAATATCATCAATTCATTTGATCAACATAAATGTCAATTTTTTGCTCTGATCCATCCAAAGTTTGATCATAGGGGTGAACAAGGGGAGGGTACCACATCTTTCATTGTTCATAACTATAATGAATATTTCCATACATTATGTATAATACAAATTACTCATCTCGTAATCTATAAATGATTCTCAATTTAATTTATTTAGAGCATTCTAAGCTGAGGAGCATCCAAGATAAATCATGTAGATCTTCTCTGAATTTTGTAACTCAATTGATCACTTCGATATATTAAAGTTTCATTGGGACATCATTATCTCATTCTACACATTATAGCTCAACTTGCTCTTTCATGTTGTCATATCCAATTATGTGCTTTAAGTTTGCTTATGCTGCAACTTTGCTAACCATAAATCAATTTATGACTCAAACCACAATTGCATTACAATCATCTCTTTCAAGACTTATGTTCCAAACTTTCTTGTTATTCTAATAAACTCCATCAAGACTAGCTTATGTTGTGATCTCACTTCCATTATAATTGTAGCAACATCCAAACAAACGTAGCAATCTCAATTATTTAATAAATTTCTCCTTCCAAACATTTGTTGCACCCTCACGTCTATCATAACCATCTTGAAATCCCATGCTGCAACCTCACTTGTGCCATGAGCATTGCCACATACAAACATGTATCAATTGCACTTCGAAGACACACTTCTTCTTCCAAACATCTTACAACTATCTCCTTCAAAATCTTTACCGCAACATCATCGNGATCTATCATAACCATCTTGAAATCCCACGCTGCAACCTCACTTGTGCCATGAGCATTGCCACATACAAACATGTATCAATTGCCCTTCGAAGACACACTTCTTCTTCCAAACATCTTACAACTATCTCCTTCAAAATCTTTACCGCAACATCATCGACTAAAATAAAAGTATATGACACCACCAATTCTAATTAAACCATGTAAAAACGGTACTCCTAATATTTTCTTATAGATTAATATATATATATATATATAGAAAAACTACTTTTCATAGCATATGTTGTATATATGAAGTGTGAAGTCTAACTNGCGTAAAAACGGTACTCCTAATATTTTCCTATAGATTAATATATATATATATATATATATATATAGAAAAACTACTTTTCATAGCATATGTTGTATATATGAAGTGTGAAGTCTAACTTGGTGACCAACTCTAGAGAGCCAAAGAATGCAATATTCCTTCATGTCAATTCCCATATTTGTTATTCGTTTCATCTGCCCCATAAGATATATAAGCTATTCATTGAACTGATCAGTCAGAAAATAAAGTAATAATAAATATAATAGTGTTGCTCATTGAACAATAAGAATATCTAATTCATATCATATTAATCATAAGCTAAATCTTATAAAAGAAGGGCCTCCTTCGGTGAAAAGCTTTTATTTATGTAACACAGCAATAGAAACTGATTAAAAAAAATATAATGTGCAAATTTATGATTGATTAGCAGCTAGAAATAAAAAAAAAACACAAGCTATCATCTTTAATTGCAGCATATCAAATTCATGCACAGGAGTCAATCAAAATAAAACGAAAGAAATAAAATGGTGTCCCGTCCCAAGCATAGGGGCGGCTATTATTGCACAAAATAATAATAATAATAATAATAATAATAAAATAAATAAAGAGTAAATTAACATGTAAAGAAATATGATTATCACTGATCAGAGCAGCAAGAGTTATGGAGGTGAGCTTGGTGGTGGCGTTCCTCCATCTTCAGAGGCATTGCCATACTGATGCTGCTGTGTAGATGATGAACCGTGTGGAAGCATCTCAGGATGCCTCATATCCACCATCAATGAACTGAAATTAGAAGGATCATAGAAACAAGGAATTGATTGATTCAGTTCTTCAACCCCAGGAATCGTCGCCGCCGCCCCCCCATGCGCCGCCTCTTCCATCGGCACAATATCCACCAAAAAATCAAACATCTGATGATTCGCAACTGCTAGAGAGAGGTCGCTCTTCAGCAAAGTCTTTCGCTTGTTCAGCTCGGCCTGAAAGCACGCACGATGCGTCAGCTCCAGGATGAACATCTCGCACGCCTTCGAGAAGATCACCGGCGTCTCGGCGGCGATCATCTTGACTTCTTCGTCAGCCTTCATGATCTTCTTGATCCTGGCCAGGGGGAGGCTGTGGTTCTTGAAGTCCTTGATGGCCAGGACTTCCTGCAGCTGATCTGCCCAGAAGAGCTGAAGCCGGAGCTCCTGCTGCATAAACTGTGGAGGCGGAAGCTGCTGTCGAGGAATTTGATATTGTGAAGGATATGGATAGGGGAACTGGATCGGCATCCCGTTTGGCAGCAGTTGTGGNATGGTGACCAACTCTAGAGAGCCAAAGAACGCAATATTCCTTCATGTCAATTCCCATATTTGTTATTCATTTCATCTGCCCCATAAGATATATAAGCTATTCATTGAACTGATCAGTCAGAAAATAAAGTAATAATAAATATAATAGTGTTGCTCATTGAACAATAAGAATATCTAATTCATATCACATTAATCATAAGCTAAAACTTATAAAAGAAGGGCCTCCTTCGGTGAAAAGCTTTTATTTATGTAACACAGCAATAGAAACTGATTAAAAAAAATATAATGTGCAAATTTATGATTGATTAGCAGCTAGAAATAAAAAAAAAAACAAGCTATCATCTTTAATTGCAGCATATCAAATTCATGCACAGGAGTCAATCAAAATAAAACGAAAGAAATAAAATGGTGTCCCGTCCCAAGCATAGGGGCGGCTATTATTGCACAAAATAATAATAATAATAATAATAATAATAAAATAAATAAAGAGTAAATTAACATGTAAAGAAATATGATTATCACTGATCAGAGCAGCAAGAGTTATGGAGGTGAGCTTGGTGGTGGCGTTCCTCCATCTTCAGAGGCATTGCCATACTGATGCTGCTGTGTAGATGAACCGTGTGGAAGCATCTCAGGATGCCTCATATCCACCATCAATGAACTGAAATTAGAAGGATCATAGNTATTAATCATAAGCTAAAACTTATAAAAGAAGGGCCTCCTTCGGTGAAAAGCTTTTATTTATGTAACACAGAAATAGAAACTGATTAAAAAAAATATTATGATTGATTAGCAGCTAGAAATAAAAAACACAAGCTATCATCTTTAATTGCAGCATATCAAATTCATGCACAGGAGGCAACCAAAATAAAACGAAAGAAATAAAATGGAGTCCCGTCCCAAGCATAGGGGCGGCTATTATTGCACAAAATAATAATTATTATTATTATTAAATAAATAAAGAGTAAATTAACATGTAAAGAAATATGATTATCACTGATCAGAGCAGCAAGAGTTATGGAGGTGAGCTTGGTGGTGGCGTTTCTCCATCTTCAGAGGCATTGCCATGCTGATGCTGCTGTGTAGATGATGAACCGTGTGGAAGCGTCTCAGGAGGCCTCATATCCATCATCAACGAACTGAAATTAGAAGGATCACAGAAACAAGGAATTGATTGATTCGGTTCTTCAACCCCAGGAATCGTCGCCGCCGCCGCCCGCCCATGCGCCGCCTCTTCCTTCGGCAAAATATCCACCAAAAAATCAAACAGCTGATGATTCGCAGCTGCTAGAGAGAGGTCGCTCTTCAGCAAAGTCTTTCGCTTGTTCAGCTCGGCCTGAAAGTACGCGCGATGCGTCAGCTCCATGATGAACATCTCGCACGCCTTCGACATGATCGCCGGCGTCTCGGCGGCGACCATCTTGACGTCTGAGTCAGACTTCATGATCTTCTTGATCCTGGCCAGGGGGAGGCTGTGGTTTCTGAAGTCCTTGATGGCTAGGACTTCCTGCAGCTGCTCTGCCCAGTAGAGCTGAAGCCGGATCTCCTGCTGCATAAACTGTGTAGGCGGAAGCTGCCATCGAGGAATTTGATATTGTGAAGGATATGGATAGGGGAACTGGATCGGCATCCCGTTTGGCAGCAGTTGTGGATTGGTGCCCATTATTTGGTTTGTTAGGAGTCCATTGGTGACTAGCGGGAACTGGAATGAATCCATGACATCCTGCTGTGATTGCTCCGTCTCATTCTGCGTGATCGTTGAAACAATGTTTGGATCAGCATTTTGTCAAATAATCAATATGATGCGGGAAAAACGATTTTATGTGTTTGCTTAGGCTCTAATGTTGTTCTTTGCACATTGGCACTATGCAATTTTTGGTGTTTTACCACTTCACTTGTATCAATCTTACATTTAGAGAAAAGCAAATATTTGTTACTGATTGTGATGCAATCTCATTCTCGAGTCTTTATAGTCAGCAATTCGATGAAGCCGGCAATTCGATGATGCTGGCCAACTCCAAAAATTAGGTGAGCAAGGAATCCAGAAGAGGAGCTTAGATTGAGAAGGATAAACTATNCTGCTGGCCAACTCCAAAAATTAGGTGAGCAAGGAATCCAGAAGAGGAGCTTAGATTGAGAAGGATAAACTATTCAAAAATGTCATCAACTCCACAAATATAAGATTACTGATCATTTTCATTCCATTTCTTCAATGTCTTTAAATACATATATTTTTAGAATACAAGATTACTGATCATTATTAACTAAATAATTAACTGTGCTTATTAATGTAATACAAGAACTAGCCAATATAACATCTTATCAGATTGTCATTTAACGCGAAACTTATTTATGCTTAAGGTTTTACTGATTACTGGGTTAGCNAAATTAACTGTGCTTATTAATGTAATACAAGAACTAGCCAATGTAACATCTTATCAGATTGTCATTTAACGCGAAACTTATTTATGCTTAAGGTTTTACTGATTACTGGGTTAGCTTGCCTGTGCGCTAAGTCTAAGTTTTGTTCGTTCTTAGTTCAAATTTCTCACCAAGTGATATCAAAGCAATTGGTTTAAATAAAGGCAATTAATTAATAACCTCCACCGTCTATATTGTTCATCAATGTTTAAGCAATTCGCATTATTCAGTGGTCATTTGGAGTACATCATTAGACAAAGTTGAAAAGAGTGTGTTTGACGGAGAAGAGACCGCTGACGAGGAGAGCTTTCAAGTGAGGGGGAAATTTGTTAATAGGCTCTTATATAAAAGAGAAATCCGTCGATACAAAGGATATTGAACCCAACTTTGGAACTCCATTATCCACATTTCCAAACAAATGAAATTATGGAAATGAATTTAAAAAATTTGTTGAATCAACTGCAAACAATATCAATAAAAATAATAATAATAATAATAATAATAATAATAAGTGTATGTATAGCTATTGCCATATATCAAATCGAGCTCACCAGCTGAAGTAGTTGGATTGAGCCCACTTGACAAAATGGCTGAATCGAGCCCATCTGCTGAAGTGGCTTAATCGAGCCAACTTGACGAAATTGTTGAATCTCGTCTCTCCTAAAGAGGTAACCTAGCCCACCCCGCCTAGGGAGGGACAGCTATTTTGGGAAGGTCGTCATTTCTATCACAACTTTCTTCCTTTAAAGGCACCGTCTGACATCCACGTCACGGTTTTTTCAGCAAGACACTTTGGATCGGTGTCCTGCTATATAAAGTGCATTTTCTATTATTTTCTCTTTTTATCTAAAAGGGAAGTCAAGAGGAGGTGAAGAGATGTTAAATCTTTTTCCAAAGTCATTCTCTCTCCCTCTCTAATATTGTTACCCAAGAAACCTCCTCCGAGCCATTTTTTCGGCTTTTCGGAAGTNGTTCATCAATGTTTAAGCAATTTGCATTATTCAGTGGTCATTTGGAGTACATCATTAGACAAAGTTGAAAAGAGTGTGTTTGATGGAGAAGAGACCGCTGACGAGGAGAGCTTTCAAGTGAGGAAGAAATTTGTTAATAGGCTCTTATATAAAAGAGAAATTCGTCGATACAAAGGATATTAAACCAACTTTGGAACTCCATTATCCACATTTCCAAACAAATGAAATTATGGAAATGAATTTAAAAAATTTGTTGAATCAACTGCAAACAATATCAATAAAAATAATAATAATAATAATAAGTGTATGTATAACTATTGTCATATATCAAATTGAGCTCACCTGCTGAAGTAGTTGAATTGAGCCCACTTGACAAAATGGTTGAATCGAGCCCATCTGCTGAAGTGGCTTAATCGAGTCAACTTGACGAAATTGTTGAATCTCGTATCTCCTAAAGAGGTAACCTAGCCCACCCCTCCTAGGGAGGGACAACTATTTTGGGAAGGTCGTCATTTCTATCAAATCTTTCTTCCTTAAAGGCACCGTCTGACATCCACGTCACGGTTTTTTCAGCAAGACACTTTGGATGGGTGTCCTGCTATATAAAGTGCATTTTCTATTATTTTCTATTTTTATCTAAAAGGGAAGTCAAGAGGAGGTGAAGAGATGTTAAATCTTTTTCCAAAGCCATTCTCTCTCCCTCTCTAATATTGTTACCCAAGAAACCTCCTCCGAGCCATTTTTTCGGCTTTTCGGAAGTTCAAACTCAATACATGATCCTTAGAACCTTCTCTCAAACCTCTCATTCATTTCTCTCCCTAACACCTCTCTTCCACAAATACAAGATCCTTACCTCACATCCATACTCACAAATAATATAGGACCTTACAACCTAAAATGATTCAACAATAAGATCGTAAACAAACACAAATGGAAAAATAAAAGTGCAAAAAAAGCCTAAACTTAAGCTTGATTTGAAACCAAATTGATACAAAGTTTNGTACTCACAAATAATATAGAACCTTACATCCTAAAATGATTCAACAATAAGATCGTAAACAAACATGCAAATGGAAAAATAAAAGTGCAAAAAAAGCCTAAACTTAAGCTTGATTTGAAACCAAATTGATACAAAGTTTTCCGGCATTTAAAATCAAGTTTGGCTACACCAAATGTAAAGATGGCAACAATTATCTCAAGATAATGCTTGCCAGTTTTCTAGAATTAGATCAATCCCAGCAGGTAGCAATCAATACTAACATCATATTTTAGCAGATAAATTATCTCGCCCATATTCTCAAAGCAAAGATTAAGATCCATTCTTTCTTTTTTTTGTTTTAATTTTTACAGAAGAAGTTTAAGATGATGTTGGTAGAATTCGAACCAAAGACTTCAACAACAACTTCTAAAATTTGAATCAACCAATTTCTCAGAAAAATGATGATTTATACGTGACAGAAGATTCGCAAAGATATATTGATTATTTAGCGTCTTGACATTGTACTAGAATTCACCACAAACCCATAAAGTAAAAGAGAAATAAGCATGAGGAGACACATCGACCTTTTACGTGAAAAACTTCCAAAAAGAGACTACAAAGGCAGAAGTTGAGAGTTGCATGAGTTGTGAGCTATATAGACAGTAGTTAAAGTCACATAAGTCGCAATTATGAGTTGTAACAACGTCGGTCAAACATAGGCTGGACTAAGGAGTTGTGTGAGCTATGAGATACGTAGATCGTAGTTGGTCAAATAGATCGTAGTGAGAAACTGAAATAACGTTCAAAGACCGTTGAGGTTGAAGTTAGGAGGTGTGTGAGCTGTGAGTCATCAGCCATGTATAACATAGTGGTGAGTTGTAATAATATCAGTTGGTCAGAGTAGCCAGAGTAGAGAGTTGCGTGAGATGTAACCCNTTTCATCAATGTTTAAGCAATTCGCATTATTCAGTGGTCATTTGGAGTACATCATTAGACAAAGTTGAAAAGAGTGTGTTTGACGGAGAAGAGACCGCTGACGAGGAGAGCTTTCAAGTGAGGGGGAAATTTGTTAATAGGCTCTTATATAAAAGAGAAATTCGTCGATACAAAGGATATTAAACCCAACTTTGGAGCTCCATTATCCACATTTCCAAACAAATGAAATTATGGAAATGAATTTAAAAAATTTGATGAATCAACTGCAAACAATATCAATAATAATAATAATAATAATAATAAGTGTATATATAACTATTGTCATATGTCGAATCGAGCTCACCTGCTGAAGTAGTTGAATTGAGCACACCTGTCAAAATGGCCGAATCGAGCCCATCTGCTGAAGTGGCTTAATCGAGCCAACTTGACGAAATTGTTGAATCTCGTCTCTCCTAAAGAGGTAACCTAGCCCGCCCCGCCTAGGGAGGGACAGCTATTTGGGAAGATTGTCATTTCTATCAAATCTTTCTTCCTTTAAAGGCACCGTCTGACATCCAAGTCACGGTTTTTTCAGCAAGACACTTTGGATGGGTGCCATGTTATATAAAGTGCATTTTCTATTATTTTCTCTTTTTATCTAAAAAGGAAGTCAAGAGGAGGTGAAGAGATGTTGAATCTTTTTCCAAAGTCATTCTCTCTCCCTCTCTAATATTGTTACCCAAGAAACCTCCTTCGAGCCATTTTTGTCGGCTTTTCGGAAGTTCAAACTCAATACATGATCCCTAGAACATTCTCTCCAACCTCTCATTCATTTCTCTCCCTAACACCTCTCTTCCACAAATACAAGATCCTTACCTCACATTTGTACTCACAAACAATATAGGACCTTACATCCTAAAATGATTCAACAATAAGATCGTAAACAAACATGCAAATGGAACAAATCAAAGTGCAAAAAAGCCTAAACTAAAGCTTGATTTGAAACCAAATTGATACAAAGTTTTCCGGCATTTAAAATCAAGTTTCGCTACACCAAATGTAAAGATGGCAACAATTATCTCAAGATAATGCTTGTCAGTTTTCTAGAATTAGATCAATCCCAGCAGGTAGCAATCAATCCTAACATCATATTTTAGCAGATAAATTATCTCGCCCATCTTCTCAAAGCAAAGATTAAGATCCATTCTTTCTTTTTTTCGTTTTAATTTTTACAGAAGAAGTTTAAGATGTTGGTGGAATTCGGACTAAAGACTTCAACAACAACTTCTAAAATTTGAATAAACCAATTTCTCAGAAAAATGATGATTTATACGTGACAGAAGATTCGCAAAAGTAAATTGATTATTTAGCGTCTTGACATTGTACTAGAATTCACCACAAACCCATAAAGTAAAAGAGAAATAAGCATGAGGGGACACCTCGACTTTTTACGTGGAAAACTTCCAAAAAGAGGCTGCAAAGGCCGAAGTTGAGAGTTGCATGAGTTGTGAGCTATATAGACAGTAGTTAGTCACATAAGTCGCAAATGTGAGTTGTAACAACGTAGGTCAAACATAGGCGAGACCAAAGAGTTGTGTGAGCTATGAGATACGTAGATAGTAGTTGGTCACATAAATCATAGTGAAAAACTGAAATAACGTTCGGAGACCGTTAAGGTTGAAGTTAGGAGGTGTGTGAGATGTGAGCCATCAGTCATGTAAGACATAGTGGTGAGTTGTAATAATCTCAATTGGTCAGAGTAGCCAGAGTTGAGAGTTACGTGAGATGTAACCCACATAGGTCGCAGTTGGTCACATAAGTCATGGTGAAGAGCTGTAATAACCATTTTAGGTTGCATAGACTAAAATTGCGAGCTGCATGAGTTGTGAGTCATGCAGGTCGTAATAGGTCTTGAAGACCATAATTATGACATGTGAAATGTTTGTAGGTCACTAAAGCAAAATTTGGGAGCTACTTGACTTGTGGACCACGTATACTATAGTGGTCACATAAATCGTGATGGTGAGCTATAATAACATATGTAGGTTGTAGAGGCTAGAGTTGGGAGATGCTTGAGGTGTCAACCACTAGGCCATAGTTGGTCACGTAGGTCATGGCAGTGAGTTGTAATAACATCTGTAGGCCACAAACGCAATAGTTAGAAGACGCTTGTGTTGTGAACCACGTAGGTGGTAGTTGATCACAGATCATAGAGGTTGTGGTGGTGAGAGCGATAACATTTGCAGACCACAGAGGCCAGGGTTGGGATTTACATGAGTTGTGGACTATGTATGTGGTAGTTTGTTATATAGGCTGCGGTGGCAAGCTGNTTGGAGTTGGGAGCTGCTTGAGGTGTCAACCACTAGGCCATAGTTGGTCACATAAGTCATGGTGGTGAGTTGTAATAGCATCTGTAGGCCACAAACGCAATAGTTAGAAGACGCTTGTGTTGTGAACCACGTAGGTAGTAGTTGATCACAGATCATAGAGGCTGTGGTGGTGAGAGCGATAACATNGCTGGAGTTGGGAGCTGCTTGAGGTGTCAATCACTAGGCCATAGTTGGTCACATAGGCCATGGCGGTGAGTTGTAATAACATCTGTAGGCCACAAACGCAATAGTTAGAAGACGTTTGTGTTGTGAACCACGTAGGTAGTAGTTGATCACAGATCATAGAGGCTGTGGTGGTGAGAGCGATAACATCCGCAGACCACAGAGGTCAGGGTTGGGATTTACATGAGTTGTGGACTATGTATGTGGTAGTTTGTTATATAGGCTGCGGTGGCAAGCTGCAATAGCGTTTGTAGGCCATAAAGACCGAAGTTATGAGTTGCTTGAGCTGTGAGCCATGCAGGTCGTGGTAGTGAATTGGAATAACTTTCGTAGGCCACAAAGACTGGAGTTAAGAGAAATATGAGAAGANCGATAACATCCGCAGACCACAGAGGTCAGGGTTGGGATTTACATGAGTTGTGGACTATGTATGTGGTAGTTTGTTATATAGGCTGCGGTGGCAAGCTGCAATAGCGTTTGTAGGCCATAAAGACCGAAGTTATGAGTTGCTTGAGCTGTGGGCCACGCAGGTCGTGGCAGTGAATTGGAATAACTTTTGTAGGCCACAAAGATTGGAGTTAAGAGCAATACGAGGAAAGAACTTCAGCAATAGATAGTAGTTAATCACATATCATAGAGACTGTGGTGGTGAGGTGCAATACCATCAGCAGACCACAGAGGCCAGAGTTGGGATTTATATGAGTTGTGGACTACGTATGTGGTAGTTTGTCATACGAAAGTTGTGATGGCAAGCTGCAATAGCGTTTGTAGGCCATAAAGACCGAAGTTATGAGCTGCTTCCGTCGTGGGCCACATAGGTCATGGTAGTGAATTTAATAACTTTCGTAGGCCACAAAAATTGGAGTTGAGAGCAATACGAGGAGAGAACTTCGACATTATTAATAGGACCACTCTATTATGAGTATGGCGACTGTAACCAGTTATTGTGGGGAGTTGCACTGTATCTGAGATATGTTGTTGCACTGTATGTAGAGAGCACGTTGCATCATCTTTCTGGCATTATTATACCGTCTCTGAGGTGCGTTGCTTTGTATATGCTTCATTATTTTGCAAGGCTGGTCATTACTCTACACGATGCTTTGTTACTCTGCATGATGATTCGTTACTCATTAGTGTTTGTCGTGATTCTGTAAGAAGCTTCGTTATAATGAGGAGGAGGTGGCTAACGGTGGTTGATGGTGGCCAACGAGCAATGGTTAACTGTGGTCGGTGACCGTGGGAATGAGAAACTTTTGTCGAGCCCTTGATACAGTACAACAATAGAATTCGGCTCCTCCAAATCCAACCCTAGCTTCAATTTTTCTGGTTCAAGGCATACATCCTTTTCATGAAAAGGGTACGAATTCATTTCTAGTTTCTGGGAGAGGTCTCCCTGCAAATAAGAAATAAATTTGAATCACTCCATTGAACGGTTCGATGAGATTTCCTTGATCGGGGTCAGTATTTGGTGGACATTTAACGATGTTAAAATTAAATCATCTTGGACTCATTGGATCCGTCTTGTCGATGTTTGATTTGACTATAAGCCTATTAGATTAGAATTTATTTGACTCTCCAATTAGGTCCTACAAGCTTTTAAAATGCCTTAACGATGCGATTTGGGCTTCATTTGACTCTTATTTGACCAATTTTTGTGTCATTATGTTTGTCTCGTATATTCGATTAGTTTGACTTTATGTTTTCTGAAATATGAGTTCTTGATGATTTTTAATTTAAGTCTGAATGTTTTTTTTGTGTCGTGCCTCGAGATTTATGTTGGATGATGAAAATTTATTGATGATGTATCAATGATAAAAATTTAATAAGTTTTGTTCTGTTTAAGTTCAAATTTCTTACCAAGTGATATCAAAGCCAATGGTTTAGCTAAGACCAATTAGTTCATAAGCTTGTACGACTATATTTCTCACCAATGTTTAAGAAATTCAAATTATTCAGTGGTCATTTGATGTTCATCATTGGGCAAAGTTGAAGTGTGTTTGAGGGATAAGAGATTGCTGACAAGGAGTGCTTTCATGTGAGGGGCAAAATTATTAATAGGCTCTTATATAAGAAATAATTTTTTCAAGACAAAGGCTATTAAACCCAACTTTGGAACTCCATTATCCACATTTCCAAACAAATGAAATTATAGAAATGAATTTAAAAAAATTGATGAATCAAATGCAAGCAAGTTCAATAAAAAAATTAATAAGTGTATATATAACAATATGCTAAATCGAGCTCACCTGCTAAAGTAGTCTAATCGAGCTCACCTGTTGAAGTGACTGAATCGAGTCCATCGGTTGAAGTGGCAGAATCGAGCTCAACTGCTGAAGTGGCAGAATCGAGCCCACTTGCTGAAGTGGCTGAATCGAGTCCACTAGACGAAATGGTTGAATCNTTGAGGTGGCAAGCTGCAATAGCGTTTGTAGGCCATAAAGACCGAAGTTATGAGTTGCTTGAGTTATGGGCCACGCAGGTCGTGGTAGTGAATTGGAATAACTTTCGTAGGCCACAAAGACTGGAGTTAAGAGAAATATGAGAAGAGAACTTCAACAATAGGTAGTAATTAATCACATATCATAGAGACTGTGGTGGTGAGGTGCAATAACATCAGCAGACCACAGAGGCCAGAGTTGGGATTTATATGAGTTGTGGACTATGTATGTGGTATTTTGTCATATAGGCTGTGATGGCAAGCTGCAATAGTGTTTGTAGGCCATAAAGACTGAAGTTATGAGCTGCTTTCGTCGTGGGCCACGTAGGTCGTGGTAGTGAATTGGAATAACTTTTTTAGGCCACAAGGATTGGAGTTGAGAGCAATATGAAGAGAGAACTTCAACATTATTAATAAGACCACTCTATTATGAGTATGGCGATTGTAACCAGTTATTCTGGGGAGTAGCACTGTATCTGAGATATGTTGTTGCACTGTATGTAGGGAGCACGTTACATCATCTTTGTGGCATTGTTATACTGNAGTGCAATAACATCAGCAGACCACAGAGGCCAGAGTTGGGATTTATATGAGTTGTGGACTACGTATGTGGTATTTTGTCATATAGGTTGTGATGGCAAGCTGCAATAGTGTTTGTAGGCCATAAAGACCGAAGTTATGAGCTGCTTCCGTCGTGAGCCACGTAGGTCGTGGTAGTGAATTGGAATAACTTTTTTAGGTCACAAAGATTGGAGTTGAGAGCAATATGAAGAGAGAACTTCAACATTATTAATAGGACCACTCTATTATGAGTATGGCGATTGTAACCAGTTATTGTGGGGAGTTGCGCTGTATCTGAGATATGTTGTTGCACTGTATGTAGGGAGCACGTTACATCATCTTTGTGGCATTGTTATACTGTCTCCGAGGTGTGTTGCTTTGTATATGTTTCATTACTCTGCAAGGCTGGTCATTACTCTACATAATGTTTTGTTACTCTGTATGATGATTCGTTACTCATTAGTGTTTGTCGTGACTCTGTAAGAAGCTTCGTTGTAATGAGGAGGTGGCTAACGGTGGTCGATGGTGGCCGACGAGCAATGGTTAACCGTGGTCGGTGACCGTGGGAATGAGAAACGTTTGTCGAGCCCTTGATACAGTACAACAATAGAATTCGGCTCCTCCCAATCCAACCCTAGCTTCAATTTTTTTGGTTCAAGGCATACATCCTTTTCATCAAAAGGGTAGGAATTCATTTATAGTTTCTAGGAGAGGCCTCCCTGCAAATAAGAAAAGAATTTGAATCACTCCATTGAACGGTTCGATGAAATTTCCTTGATCGGGGTCAGTATTTGGTGGACATTTAACGATGTTAGAATTAAATCATCTTGGACTCATTGGATCCGCCTTGTCGATGCTTGATTTGACTATAAGCCTATTAGATTGGAATTTATTTGACTCTCCAATCAGGTCCTACAAGCTTTTAAAATGCCTTAACGATGCGATTTGGGCTTGATTTGACTCTTATTTGACCAATTTTTATGTCATTATGTTTGTCTCGTATATTCGATTAGTTTGACTTTATGTTTTCTGAAATATGAGTTCTGGATGATTTTTAATTTAAGTTTGAATGTTTTTTTGTGTCGTGCCTCGAGATCTATGTTGAATGATGAAAATTTATTGATGATGTATCAATGATAAAAATTTAATAAGTTTTGCTCTGTTTAAGTTCAAATTTCTTGCCAAGTGATATCAAAGCCAATGGTTTAGCTAAGGCCAATTAGTTCATAAGCTCGTACGACTATATTTTTCACCAATGTTTAAGCAATTCGCATTATTCAGTGGTCATTTGATGTTCGTCATTGGGCAAAGTTGAAGTGTGTTTGAGGGATAAGAGATTGCCGACGAGGAGTGCTTTCATGTGAGGGGCAAAATTATTAATAGGCTCTTATATAAGAAATAAATTTTTCAAGACAAAGACTATTAAGCCCAACTTTGGAACTCCATTATCCACATTTCCAAACAAATGAAATTATAGAAATGAATTTAAAAAAATTGATGAATCAAATGCAAGCAAGTTCAATAAAAAAAGTAATATGTGTATATATAACCATATGCTAAATCGAGCTCATCTACTAAAGTGGTCAAATCGAGCCCACCTGTTGAAGTGACTGAATTGAGTCCATCGGTTGAAGTGGCAGAATCGAGTTCAATTGCTGAAGTGGCAGAATCGAGCCCACTTGCTGAAGTGGCTGAATCGAGTCCACTAGACGAAATGGTTGAATCNAAAAGGCTATTAAGCCCAACTTTGGAACTCCATTATCCACATTTCCAAACAAATGAAATTATATAAATGAATTTAAAAAAATTGATGAATCAAATGCAAGCAAGTTCAATAAAAAAAGTAATATGTGTATATATAACCATATGCTAAATCGAGCTCACCTACTAAAGTGGTCAAATCGAGCCCACCTGTTGAAGTGACTGAATTAAGTTCATCGGTTGAAGTGGCAGAATCGAGTTCAACTGCTGGTGACAGAATCGAGCCCACTTGCTGAAGTGGCTGAATCGAGTCCACTAGACGAAATGGTTGAATCTCGTCTCTCCCAAAAAGGTAAACTAGCCCGTCCCACCTAGGAGAGGGACAACTATTTGAAAAGATCCTCATTTCTACCAAGGACACAAATCTTTCTTTCTTTAAAGACACCGCCTGACATTCATGTCACGGTATTTTCANGGAGGGACAACTATTTGGGAAGATCATCATTTCTACCAAGGACACAAATCTTTCTTTCTTTAAAGACACTACATTACATCTATGTCACCGTCTTTTCATCAAGACACTTTAGATGAGTGTCTACTATATAAAGTGCATTTCTATTAGTTTCTCTTTTTTATAAAAAAGGGAAGTCAAGTGGAGATGAAGAGNAGAGGGATAACTATTTGGGAAGATCATCATTTCTACCAAGGACACAAATCTTTCTTTCTTTAAAGACACCGCCTGACATTCATGTCACGGTCTTTTCATCAAGACACTTTAGATGAGTCTCTACTATATAAAGTGCATTTCTATTAGTTTCTCTTTTTTATAAAAAAGGGAAGTCAAGTGGAGATGAAGAGAGGTTAATTTTTTTTCCAAAGTCTTTATCTCTCCCTCTCTAACACTAAAATGAGAACTCTCCTCTGAGCCATTTTTTTCGGCTTGTTGGAGGTTCAAACTCAATACATGATCCCTAGAACCTTCTCTCAAACCTCACATTCATTTCTCTCCCTNATTTTTTTCCGAAGTCTTTATCTCTCCCTCTCTAACACTAAAATGAGAACTCTCCTCTGAGCCATTTTTTTCGACTTGTTGGAGGTTCAAACTCAATACATGATCCCTAGAACCTTCTCTCAAACCTCACATTCATTTCTCTCCCTTCCACGTCTCTTCCACAAATACAAGATCCTTACCTCACATTCGTACTCACAAACAATATGAAACTCTACGTCCTAAAAAGATACAACAATAAGAATGTAAACAAAAATGCGAATTGGGAAATCAAAATACAAAAAACCCTAAACTTAAGCTTGATTTAAAATCAAATTCATACAAGGTTTTCTGGCATTAAAATCAAGTTGGTTGAACTATATGTAAAATACGACAGCAATTATCTCAAGAAAATGCCTGCCAATTTTCTAGAATTTGATCAATCCCAACTAGCCAATTAATCTTACCATCCTATTTTAGCAGATAAATTATCTCACCCATCTTCTCCAAGCAAAGATCAACATCCATTTTTTTCTTTTTTTTCCTTTTAATTTTTATGTTTAATATGATGTTGGTGGAATTCAATCCAAAAACTTTAAAAATAACTTCTAAAAATCTGAATCAACCAATTTCTTAAAAAAAAAGGTTGTTTTTATACATGTCATAAGATTCACGGTGATAAAATAATTATTAAGCATCTTAATATTGTACTAGAATTCAACATAAACCTATAAAATAAAACATAAATAAGTATGAGGCACCTCAATTTTTTACATGACAAAACCCTAATAAGAGAAAAAAACCATGGGCCCTAGCCCAGTTGAAATAATTTGATATGTAGTTGTAAGTGCATATGTTCACTCTTCTTCTTCATTAAGGAAGATTTCATTACAAAGTTGATCATCGTAGGTATACAATAGTACTTCATTGATAACAGTTGTAATCTGACTTTAATAAACGTTGTTCTCGACGATGACATGCTGGAAGGGACCTAATTGGTTGCTATGAAGGCAGTAGCCCGTCATAAATGTTGTAAGCGATAGTTGTAGAGTCAGCTTGCCATAGAGACCGTAGTTGAAAGTCATGGCAGTAGTTAGCTATGAAGGTCACAGATGATTGTCTCATGAGCATCAGTTGGTTATAGAGGTCATAAAAAGTTGTATAAGTTGCGAGTCACGTAAACCGTAGTTAATATGTAAGCCGTGGTAGTAAGCTATAATAATGTCCCTATGCCACAAAAGCCGAAATTGAGAGTTTTATGAGTTGTGAGCTGCATAGGCAGTAGCTAGTCATAGAGGTCACAATTGTCGGTTGTAACAACATCGATGGGACACAGAAGCCAGAGTAAGAAGTTGCGTGAGCTGTGAGTGAGATACTTAGGCCATAGTTGATCACACAGGCAATAGCAGGAAGCTGTAATAACTTTGGTAGACCACAGAGGTTGAAGTCAGGAGGTGCGTGAGTTGTGAGTCATGAAGATCATAGTGGTGAGTTGTAATAATATCAGTTGGTCGGAGAGATCAGAGTTGAAAGTTACGTAAGTTGTGACTCACGTAGGTCGTAGTTAAGCACATAAGCCAAAGTGGTGAGCTATAATAACATTCATTGGCTACAAAGACCAGAGTTGCGAGTTACGTAAGTTGTAGTCTTGTAGACCGTAGTTGGTCACGAAGGTCATAGTTGTGACTTGTGAAAAAATATGTAGGTCGCAAAAGCTAGAATTGAGAGCTGTTTGGCCTATGGACCACGTAGGTTGTTGTTGGTCACATAGGTCGTGCTAGTGACCTATAATAGCATCCGTAGGTTGTAGAAGCTGAGGTTAAGGTTTTTTAAGGTGTGGAACGATAGGCCGTAGTTGGCCACATAGGCCATGGTGATGAGTTGCAATAGCATTCGCAGACCACAGAGGTAAGAGTTAGGAGATGCTTTTGTCGTGAATCACACTGGTCTTAGTTGATCACAAATTATAGAGGTTGTAGTGGTGAGGTGCGATAACACCTGCAGACCACAGAGGCCAGAGTTGGGATTTACATGAGTTGTGGACCATGTATCATGTATGTGATAGTTTGTCATATAAATTGTGGTGGTGAGCTGCAAAAGCGTTTGTAGGCCGTAAAGGCCAAATTTAGGAGTTGCTTGAGCTATGAGCCACGTAGGTTGCGGTAGTCAATTGGAATAACTTTCGTAGGCCACAAAAGCTGAAGTTGAAAGCAATATGACTTCAACAATATGAAGAGGACCATTATATTCTCAATATGGCAATTGTAACCAATTATTGAGGAGAGTTGCATCGTATCTGAGATATGTTGTTACACTGTATATAGGGTGCATGTTGCATCAATTTCGTTGCATAGCTATGTCAACTACGAGTTGTGTTGCTTTCTTTAATGTTTTATTACTCTGCAAGACCGGTTGTTACTCTACACGGTGTTTTGTTGCTCTGCACGATGCTTCCTTACTCGGAAGTGTTTGTCGTGACTCTATAAGGAGCTTCATTGTAATGAGCAAGAGGTGGCTAACGGAAGTCGATGAGGGGAGGCGAGCAATGGTTAATGATGGTCGAAGACCGTGGCAATGGGAAACATTTGTAGAGTCTTTGATGCAGGAAAACAATAGAATTCAGCTCCTCCCAATCCAGCCCTAGCTCTAGCTCTTCGTCTGGTTCAAGGCATAGGTCCATTTTCATGAAAAATGTAGGGGTTTGTTTATAAATTTTGGAAGATGCCTCCCTGCAGATAAGAAAATAATTTGAACCACTTCATTGAACAAATTGTAGAGATTTCCTCGAACCGACAATATTTGATGGACATTGAAATGCCTTAACGATATTAGAAGTGATCTTGCACTCGATGAATATCTCTTGTTGAGATGCTCAATTTGATTATAAGCTTATTAGATTTGAAATCTATTTGATTCTCCAATTAGGTCTTAGAAGCTTTTAAAAATAGTTTGAGGGCTCGATTTGGGCTGAATTTGACTCGTATTTGACCAATTTTTGTGTAATTGTGTTTGTCTCGTATATTCGATCTGTTTGACTGCAAGTTATCTGAAATATGAGTTTTGGATCATTTTTAATTGAACTTTGAATGTTTTTTTGCCAATAAAAAAAAACTCAAGATTTGTGTCATGCCTCGAGATCTATGTCGGATATGAAAAGTTATTGATGATGTATCAATGATAAAAATTTTTGAATGGCGTGTCAATTATAAAAAATAAAAGAACCCTTATGTTTTTTTGAATCATCACAATTGAAAAACAAATCAGAATCATCAAAAAGAAAGAAAAAAGAAGATGCTCATTGAGTTCCTTTTTTAAGGACATATATATGAAACGTTAAGTGATTGGCGCAGAACTAAAACAACATTTTTGGTGAAGAAATATAGCAAGGGTCATCAAACAATTAAAATGGGTCAGAGTTTTTATAAACTCACATTCGTTATACATAAGGTTGTCAAAACTACTCGTTGTTCACAAACAACTCATGTTCGACTCATCAAGTAGCTTGTATTTAATTTGTTTCATAAACAAACGAGCCAAACACAAATAATTTTTTTTACACTCGATATATAGACGATTCGAACACGAACAAAGGTTTATTCATTTATGTTCTCCTCATTTTGGCTCGAAATAATAAAATTATATAATTAGTGAGTGAGTATTATTTTTAAATAATTTAATTGACTACAAAGATTTATAATCAATTCAATTATTAATTAATAAATTAGAAGAAAAATATATTAAATTCTATTTAAATGAATATATTAATATAATAATAAGATTTAAATCTCACCCATATCCTTAGGATCCCACGGCTACGTCATTAGAAATGTCAAAATGGTTTGTTATTTATAAACAACTCATGTTCGGCTTGCTAAACAAAAGAGTCGAACACAAACCAATTTTTTGAGCTCGATATATTAACGAGCCGAACACGAACAACAATATTTTAGGGCTCACTTAAGCCCGACTCGTTTACACCCCGAGTTACGTGCCAATACACAAGCTTTGGAGAAATTAAGAAGCAAAATTAACAATAATATCAGGTCAATTAGGTAATGCCTTAAGATGATCACGCCAATCCTAATGATGCAATTTACGCTAGCATTCACAAATTAGAAATTTGAAAAATACAAGAGAAACAACAAAGAGGGAAAACGTCATTTTCGTGGAAGCAAAAAAACAAAGATCATAGCGCATTTAAAAATTTGTTAAAATCGTACTACCCATTAGCGTAAAAAATGTCATCCGAAATCACATTCCTTAAAAACCCTAAAACCTGGAACGAAATAAGACGCAAAAGGAACAGAAACCCTAATGATGAAATCAAATCGAAATACGAAAAAATCGGAAGAGGAATAAAATGCGTCTAGGAGAGGAAAGATGCTGCCGCTTCCTTACCTGATTATCTTCGTTGTTCTCCATGAATGAAAGAAATGTCTTTACTCCGCTCCGTCTTGCGAGTTTCAGGTTCTTATTTATAGAGAACCCAAATGATCGAAGGTTCCAATACAATACACCTCCGGACTCGGATAGCTTATCTTTCACCAGCAGAAAGGGTCCTAATTATATTTTGTTTTTATACACCAACCATCAAAATTTTAAATATAACCAAAACTTTAAATTTACATTTTAACCACGCAAAATTTTACTTCCTTTTGAAGCATGAATAATTAAGTCATTCTATTTAAAGTTTTGGGTGATTTTCTGGTGGTTGAAATGTAAAATTTTATGTATAGTGGTTAATCTATTGTATTTAAAGTTTTGTATGATTGATATGTAAAAACCTATCAAATTATTGTCATCCATCCTTAAGAACAAACAATGATTTTTGCTGCCATATTGGTCAGCTAAAAATAGTATGAGAGTATATCACGTATCGAACTCCATGTATATTATTGTGTATTATTATATGACATAAGTATAATCGTGTCCGGATACAACTAGACTCTGCACGTAATAATTTTTCTGTACTGTATTAATAAGTTTGCAGGAGAATAAAGATCGTTTTACAGCCGTCCAATTCGGGCGCCTTCATTCTAACCACAAAATGTTGGATTAAAACAAAGGGATTTACATATGTATCATAGAAACCATCTATATTTATCTAACACCTAAAATTTTGCATCTAAAGTATTACCACCCATAATCCCTTCATACCAACAAAATTTATCACTTTGTTGCCTATCTTTCTCCCCTGTTTACATGACATTCCCTTCCTCTATGAAATCCATTCACATATCACATCTTCCTTGATGCTTCGTCTCTCCATTAGTTGTCAGGTGATCTTCCCATATCGGCCTTCTCTCTCTTGTCTCGACGGCGGCGTACAAAGTCAACGTAGCTACCATCTTTTTCCAACCCCCTTCATGAGCTTCAACTCCTTTTAAAGAGAAAATAATACATATGATTTAATGTATGTATTGCAATTACAAAGATGCACAAAATAAATATGATACACGAACTCCGGCATCTGCACCGTCATTCGTACGTATGTTGAACGTATGTAATATCATGTGGGGATTTTTTTTTGTTTGTTGCTACCATAGCTCTAGAAAGACTTTTATTTAAATGATCGATTATGATATTGGAAGAAAAATATACTATCTCGAAAAATAAAAAATATTATTTTAGAATGGATTCAATTATTCAAATGATAAAANAGCTTGCTAAACAAAAGAGTCGAACACAAACCAATTTTTTGAGCTCGATATATTAAAGAGCCGAACACGAACAACAATATTTTAGGGCTCACTTAATCCCGACTCGTTTACACCCCAAGTTACATGCCAATAGACACGCCTTGGAGAAATTAAGAAGCAAAACTAACAATAATATCAGGTAAATTAGGTAATGTCTTAAGATGATCACGCCAATCCTAATGACGCAATTTACGCTAGCATTCACAAATGAGAAATTTGAAAAATACAAAAGAAACAACAAAGAGGGAAAACGCCATTTTCGTGGAAGCAAAAAACAAAGATCATAGCGCATTTAAAAATTTGTTAAAATCGTACTACCCATTAGCGTAAAAAATGTCATCCGAAATCACATTCCTTAAGAACCTAAAACCTGGAACGAAATAAGACGCAAAAGGAACAGAAACCCTAATGATGAAATCAAATCAAAATATGAACAAATCGGAAGAGGAATAAAATGCATCTAGTAGAGGAAAGATGCCGCCGCTTCCTTACCTGATTATCTTCGTTGTTCTCCATGAATGAAAGAAATGTCTTTACTCCGCTCCGTCTTGCGAGTTTCAGGTTCTTATTTATAGAGAACCCGAATGATCGAAGGTTCCAATACAATACACCTCCGGACTCGGATAGCTTATCTTTCACCAGCAGAAAAGGTCCAAATTATATTTTGTTTTTATATACCAACCATCAAAATTTTAAATATAATACTTTGGCCACCAAGACTTTAAATTTAATTTTACTTCCTTTTGAAGCATGAATGAGTTGAAATGTAAAATTTTATGCATTGATGGTCAATCCATTGTATTTAAAGTTTTGTATGGTTGATATGTAAAACCCTACCAAATTATTGTCATTCATTCTTATGAACAAACAATGATTTTTGCTGCCATGTTGGTCGGCTAAAAATAGTATGAGAGAATATCACGTATCGAACTCTATATATATTATTTTATATTATTATATGACATAAGTATCATCGTGCACAACATTTTGTACATGGAATCCGGATACAACTAGACTCCGTACGTAATAATTTTTCTGTACCATATTAATAAACTTGCAAGAGAATAAAGATCGCTTTTACAGCCGTCCAATTCGGGCGCTTTCATTCTAACCACAAAATGTTGGATTAAAACAAAGGGATTTGCATATGTATCATAGAAAACATCTATTTTTATCTAACACCAAAAATTTTGCATCTAAAGTATTACCACCCATAATCCCTTCATACCAACAAATTTTATCACTTTGTTGCCTATGTTTCTCCCCTGTTTACATGATATTCCCTTCCTCTTTGAAATCCATTCATATATCACATCTTCCTTGATGCTTCGTCTCTCCATTAGTTGTCAGGTGATCTTCTCATATCGGCCTTCTCTCTGTTGTCTAGATGGCGGCGTACAAAGTCAACGTAACTATCCCCCTTCATACGCTTCAGCTCCTTTTAAAGAGAAAATATTACATATGATTTAATGTATGTGTTGCAATTACAAAGATGCACAAAATAAATATGATACACGAACTCTGGCATCTGCAGCGTCATTCGTACATATGTTGAACGTATGTAATATCATGTGGGGATTTTCTTTTGTTTGTTTGGTGCCACCATAGCTCTCGAAAGAATTTTATTTAAATGATCGATTGCGATATTCGAAGAAAAATATATTATCTCGAAAAATAAAAAATATTATTTTATAATAAATTCAATTATTCAAATGATAAAAGTCTGTGGGATCTATGGATCTATGGAATCAGGATTCTTCTTTTATCTTACAGTTGTAAGATAAGATTTAATTTAATTTTGTGGTCTCATTCCTTATAAGGGCATTCCCTTGTAGTTAATTGCATCTATAAGGTTGTGAGCCTTAAGTAAAACTCTCGATTAATGTAATAAGTCAATTTGTCAGAGATCAGACTTTTTTTAAGTGATTAGAAGTAAAGGGTCCAAATTGAGAGAATTAAGTTCCAAAGGATGAGACTTACAGTCTGATAATGATGTGTCATGAGAAATGCCAAAAATGTAAGACGAAATTTGAGGAATGACGATCAAAAGATTTGAAAGGGACTGACGATGAGTTAAAAGATAAATCCGGGATGCTGGATTTGACAGACATGAATGATTTGAAACTCTAAACTAAGGATAGATTCAGGTAGAAAAGGATTTCTAATATGAAAAATGAAACCTTAGAATTTATAAAGAAATGTATAAGCAGACTAACTTATATTTTGGGAATAGCGTCCCTGGTCAAGATGCTCATGGCATTCTGTTATCCCAGAAATGTTGGTATCCATCGAGTGTGACTAGCCCATAACCAGGAGTCTCGCTTGAATGTCGGAGCATGGAGGATTTGTAGCTTCAAAGCAGTTTTAAATGTCTTCGTTAGTAACCATGGGTTACTTCGTTATAAGGAATTCCCTCTTGTCTTAGAAAAAATATTACATCCGGGCTCCAGATGTGCAAAAACGGTCTGGATGCAGCAAGGAGGGCGGAGGTCTGATTCCTCTCCTCCTCCATTGCATCTGGGTTGTTTTTCGCACATTTGGAATCCAGATGTAATATTTTTTCCTTGTCTTAGGGGGTAGGTTTGTTATTTTGTAAGTCTTAATCCTTAGCACTAACTAGGATAAGTGTATGACCCTCAGTTTAGTGTCTAAATTAGCTAACCTAACGTCAATGCCAGATCTATCCAGGCTTTGTTCTTATTATTTATCTTGGTGGGCTTTAGATGGTTGTTTGAAGTATAATATTTTAATTCATGTCTTGTTTCAATTTCTATGTTTGTCGATCATTTTGAGAAATCAAAGTTTTCTAAGTTTTGAATTTGTTATTTTTGGGATCTGAATTTTTTATGTTTATAGGCAAAACCATCTTGTAAGAGGTTTCCACCTTTATTTTGGTTTTATGTATTTTTATTTGTTATGATTAACATATCAAATAAAAAAAACACATATACTTAGCATTGGATTAGACTTGGGCCAGGGTTGAGCTGAGCTAGGTTGAATTTCCAGTTTAGGCTAACTAAAGATTGAGCTAAGGTATGATATAGGTCATCTAATTTGGGCCTAGGTCGAACGTAGGTTGGCTCGGGTTAAGTTGGGTCGGATTTAGGCTGTTCTGAGTTGGTCTGGGTTTGATTTGAGTATAACTGGGTTATCTGGGTTTACTTGAGTTGGGTTGGGTTTGATTTAGGTTGACCCAAGTTAAGATGGGTTTGATTTGGGTTGCTTGGGTTAGGTTTGTTGAACTGAGTTATGTTGTGTTGGGTTAACCCGAGCTAACTTATGTTTGATTTGGGTTGACATAGGTTAGATTTTATTTGACCACGGTTAAGCTTGGTTAACCTGGTTTGGATTAGAGTTGATTTGTTTTGTACTTGGGTTAGGTTTGGGTTTACACAGGTTAAGCTAGGTTGACCCAAGTTGTCTTAGGATTGATTTAGGTTTTACACGGGTTGAGCTGGGTTCGATTTGAGTTTGGGCTAAACCTGAGTTGTCTTATGTTTGATTTAAGTTTGACCTAAGTTAAGTTGGGTTGGCCCGAGTTGACTTGTGTTTGATTTGAGTTTAATCTAGGTTAGATGAGCATAACCCGAGTTGACTTATGTTTGATTTGGGTTGACATGGGTTGGGTTAAGTCAAAGGTTTGGTTTGAGTTAGACCTAGGTTGGGTTAGATCTAAGGCTCGGTTTGGGATAGATCTAGGTTAGGCTAGGTCTAAGTTTGGGTTTGGGTTAGACCTAGATTTTTTTAGGTCTATGGTTGAGTTTGGGTTAGACATAGGTTGGGTTGGGTTTGGGTTAGAGCTAAGTTGAGCCAGGTCTAAGATTAGCTTTTGGCTAAACTTAAGTTGGGTTGGTTCTAAGGTTGAGTTTGACATTTGATTTGGCTTCAAGTTGGATTAAGGTTTATACTTAGGGATTGGATCAGGTCCGAGTTGGGTCAAATCTGAGTTGGGTTTAGGGTTCAACTCAGTGAGTGAGAGTTAGGTTTAGGTTGGGTTACAGTCAAACTAAGCCATGCCCAAACCCAAACCTCTTCCTTTGTTCGAGCCATCGAGGCATATGTCGAAGAGTTGGGGATCTCATTGTAATGTCTTGAAGAGCACCGAAGACCCCTTATTTATAAGCTAAGGAAGGTGGTAGCAGAGGGCTCCTGGTCATTCTATTACGCGGCTCATCGACGACAAAGATGAATCAGACCGTTAATGAGCCACGGATTGTTGGTGTGTCAAGCGGAGTGGCCATGTGAGGTGGTCATGTCAACTTTGTCTAGGAGTGGTGACGCTCAAGCTTGGCATGGCCATATGCCGAGGAATTTTCGACATGCTCATGCCTAGGCTATTGGTGACGATGCAAAGAAACTTTTGGGCACGGTCAGACCCAGGTCTGACATGACCACGCCAGACCAAGGCCAAAAAATGGGCAGGTTGCGCTTTGACCAATCAAGCTGCATCGGACCAAAGGCTGATGCCAAGGTAAGACTTTTGTGAATACAAATGAGATCAACATTTTGTTAGATTTTCTTGCAATACTAAAATGTTAAATAATCATTCTATCGTTACAGGCTTTCGTACATGAATTATATAAATAATAATAAAAAAGAAATTTCTATTATAAATTTAAAATAATTTTATGATACCACCACAAATATTTAATAATGATAAATTTATGTAAGTTACCTTAGTTCCATAGGCTAAAATAAGAAAAAAAAAATGGTTCTAGCTATTTGCACCAAAATGGCAAATAACATTTCTAGAAATTACTTTCATGTCGTATGCCCTATATTTGTATAAAGTTAAATGCTCCGAGTAATGGAGATTTATTGTTATCAATTGTGCATTGTAATACGCCACCATACATATTCAAGTCATGATATTTTTGTCTTATGTTACTTGATCATCTGAATATACATAATGATAGCTTTAAAGTATTTAAGAACATTTTCGAGCATTTTATTTATATAAGAAAATTGATTATTTCCGATAAAAAAAACAAAGTAATGGACTGAAAGTGATGGTGATTTTAACATATATATATATATCCTATTGTGCCGTGAAAAAAGAAAATATTATGTGAAATAATATGCATGAAAAGGCTCAATAAGAGTGATATTAACTATTGAGTAGACTGTAGACCTAGTCAACCAATTAATGTTATTCCTCCACATTCATTACACAAAAACCCCTAATAAATGAAGTGTTACTATTTCGACCTTGTGAGCCCATCAGCTTAATGCCTTAATAGACTGCAAGAAAATTAGTAGTTCCTAGAAAACAAAGATTGCAATTACAAGAGCCAAATTTTGTAAAGAAGGAAGAATGAGACAAATATTTATGACAAAACCAACTTAATTGAGGATTTGGCAGCCCACTCAGAGATTTCAAAAAGGAAAAAAAAAAACACACAGTCAGTAAGAAATAGAGCTAAGTGTAAATTTTATAGGTTAAACATGAGTCATTGTTTCCCGCCGACACCCCCAGCTCCACCTGCTCCAGCCCCGACCCCAATCCCGATTCCAACACCAATTCCGACTCCAACCCCAGCTCCGCCACCGATGTCATGGCNTCAGGTTGTCTTAGGATTGATTTAGGTTTTACACAGGTTGAGCTGGGTTCGATTTGAGTTTGGACTAAACCTGAGTTGTCTTATGTTTAATTTAGGTTTGACTTGAGTTAAGTTGCATTGGCCCGAGTTGACTTGTTTGATTTGGGTTGACATGGTTTGGGTTAAGTCTAAGGTTTGGTTTGGTTTAGACCTAGGTTGGGTTAGATCTAAGGCTAGGTTTGGGTTAGACCTAGGTTGGGCTAAGTCTAAGGTTGGGTTTGGGTTAGACCTAGATTGGTTTAGGTCTAAGGTTGAGTTTGGGTTAGACCTAAATTGGGTTTGGGTTAGATTTAAGTTGAGCCAGGTCTAAGATTAGGTTTTGGCTAAACTTAAGTTGGGTTAGTTCTAAGGTTGAGTTTGACATTTGATTTGGGTTCAGGTTGGATTTAGGGATTGGATCAGATTTGAGTTGGGTCAAACCTGAGTTGGGTTTAGGGTTCGACTCGATGAGTGAGAGTTAGGGTTAGGCTGGGTTACGGTCGAACTAAGCCATGTCCAAACCCAAACCTTTTCCTTTGTTCGAGCCATCGAGGCATCTGTCGAAGAGTTGGGGATCTCATTATAATGTCTTGAAGAGCACCGAAGACCGCTTATTTGTAAGTTAAGGAAGGTGGTAGCAGAGAGCTCCTGGTCATTCTATTACGCGGGTCATCGACGACAGAGATGAATCAAACCGTTAATGCGCCACAGATTGTTGGTGTGTTAAGCGGAGTGGCCATGTGAGGCGGTCATGTCAACTTTGTCTAGAAGTGGTGACGCTCAAGCTTGGCATGGCCATGTCGAGGAACTTTTCGGCATGCTCATGCCTAGGCTATTGGTGACGATGCAAAGAAACTTTTAGGCACGGTTAGACCCAGGTCTGACATGACCACGCCAGATCAAGGCCAAAAAATGGGCAGGTTGCGCTTTGACCAATCAAGTTGTATCGGATCAAAGGCTGATGCCCAAGTAAGACTTTTGTGACTAAAAATGAGATCAACAGTGTGTTAGATTTTCATGCAATGCCAAGATATTAAATAATCACTCTACCGTAAGAGACTTTCCTACATTAATTATATAAATAAAAAATAAAATAAATTCTATTATAGATTTAAAATAATTTTATGATACCACCACAAATATTTAATAATGAAACTTGTATGTATGTAAGCTACCTTTAGTTCTATACGTTAAAATAAGAAAAAAAAATGGTTCCAGCAATTTGCACCAAAATGGCAAATAACATTTCCAGAAATTACTGTCATGTCGCAAGCCCTATATTTGCATAAAGTTAAATGCTTCGAGTAATTGTGCATTGATACATATTCAAGTTATGATATTTTTGTCTTATGTTACTTGATCATCTGAATATACATAATGATAGCTTTAAAGTATTTAAGAACATTTTCGAGCATTTTATTTATATAAGAAAATTGATTATTTTCCATAATAAAAACAAAGTAATGGACTGAAAGTGATGGTGATTTTAAT
>JXCR01080766.1:104763-118562 GCA_002079205.1 Phalaenopsis hybrid cultivar
GTCTTTTCATCAAGACACTTTAGATGAGTCTCTACTATATAAAGTGCATTTCTATTAGTTTCTCTTTTTTATAAAAAAGGGAAGTCAAGTGGAGATGAAGAGAGGTTAAATTTTTTTCCGAAGTCTTTATCTCTCCCTCTCTAACACTAAAATGAGAACTCTCCTCTGAGCCATTTTTTTCGACTTGTTGGAGGTTCAAACTCAATACATGATCCCTAGAACCTTCTCTCAAACCTCACATTCATTTCTCTCCCTTCCACGTCTCTTCCACAAATACAAGATCCTTACCTCGCATCCGTACTCACAAACAATATGAAACTCTACGTCCTAAAAAGATACAACAATAAGAATGTAAAAAAATACGAATTGGAAAATCAAAGTACAAAAAACCTAAACTTAAGCTTGATTTAAAATCAAATTCATACAAGGTTTTCTGGCATTTAAAATCAAGTTGGTTGTACTAAATGTAAAATACGACAGCAATTATCTCAAGAAAATGTCTGCCAATTTTCTAGAATTAGATCAATCCCAACTGGCCAATCAATCTTACCATCCTATTTTAGCAGATAAATTATCTCACCAATCTTCTCCAAGCAAAGATCAACATCCATTTTTTCTTTTTTTCCTTTTAATTTTTATGTTTAAGATGATGTTGGTGGAATTCAATCCAAAGACTTCAACAACAACTTCTAAAATCTAAATCAACCAATTTCTTAAAAAAAAAAGGTTGTTTTATACATGTCATAAGATTCACGGTGATAGAGTAATTATTAAGCATCTTAATATTGTACTAGAATTCAACATAAACCTATAAAATAAAACAGAAATAAGTATGAGGCACCTCAATTTTTTACATGAGAAAACTCTAATAAGAGAAAAAAACCATGGGCCCTAGCCCAGTTAAAATAATTTGTTATGTAATTGTAAATGCATATGTTCACTCTTCTTCTTCATTAAGGAAGATTCGGTTACAAAGTTGATCATCAGAGGTACACAAGAGTATTCATTGATAACATTTGTAATCTGACTTTAATAAACATTGTTCTCGACGATGATATGCTGGAAGGGTCATAATTGGTTGCTATGAAGACAGTAGCCCGTGATAAATGTTGTTAGCGATGGTTGTAGAGTCAGCTTGCCATAGAGACCATAGTTGAAAGTCATTGTAATAGTTAGCTATAAAGGTCACAAATGATTGTCTCATGAGCATCAGTTGGTTATAGAGGTCATAATAAGGAGTTGTATAAGTTGCGAGTCACGTAAACCGTAGTTGATACGTAAGTCGTGGTAGAAAGCTATAATAACGTTCATATGCCACAAATGTTGAAATTGAGAGTTTTATCAGTTGTGAGCTACATAGTCAGTAGCTAGTCACATAGGTCGCAATTGTCGGTTGTAACAACATCGATAGAACACAGAAGCCAGAGTAAGAAGTTGCGTGAGCTGTGAGTGAGAAACTTAAGCCATAGTTGATCACATAGGCAGTAGCAGGAAGCTGTAATAACTTTCGTAGACCACAGAGGTTGAAGTTAGGAGGTGAGTGAGTTGTGAGTCATGTAGATCATAATGGTGAGTTGTAATAATATCAGTTGGTCGGAGGGATCAGAGTTGAAAGTTGCGTAATTTGTGACCCACGTAGGTCATAGTTAAGCACATAAGTCGAAGTGGTGAGCTATAATAACATCCGTTAGCTACAAAGACCAAAGTTGTGAGTTGTGTAAGTTGTAGTCTTATAGACCGTAGTTGGTCACGAAGGTCATAGTTGTGACTTGTGCAAACATATGTAGGCCGCAAAAGCTAGAGTTGAGAGTTGCTTGGCCTATGGACCACGTAGGTTGTTGTTGGTCACATAGGTCGTGCTAATGAGCTATAATAGCATTCGTAGGTTGTAGAAGCTGGGGTTAAGGTTTTTTAAGGTGTGAAACAATAGGTCGTAGTTGGCCACATAGGCTATGGTGATGAGTTGCAATAGCATTCGCAGGCCACAGAAGTAAGAGTTAGGAGATGCTTTTGTCGTGAATCACACTAATCTTAGTTGATCATAAATCATAGAGGCTGTAGTGGTGAGGTGCGATAACACCTGCAGACCACAGAGGTCAGAGTTGGAATTTACATGAGTTGTGTACCATGTATGTGATGGTTTGTCATATAGATTGTGGTGGTGAGCTGCAAAAGTGTTTGTAAGCCGTAAAGGCCAAATTTAGGAGTTACTTGAGCTATGAGCCACGTAGGTAGCGGTAGTCAATTGAAATAACTTTCGTATGCCACAAAGGCTGAAGTTGAAAGCAATATGACTTCAACAATATGAAGAAGACCATTATATTCTCAATATGGAAATTGTAACTAGTTACTGAGAGGACTTGCATCGTATCTGAGATATGTTGTTATACTGTATGTAGAGTGCGTGCATGTTGCATCAACTTCGTTGCATAGCTATGCCAACTACGAGTTGTGTTGCTTTCTTTGATGTTTCATTACTCCGCAAGACCGGTTGTTACTCTACACGGTGTTTTGTTACTCTGCACGATACTTCCTTACTCGGCAGTGTTTGTCGTGACTCTATAAGGAGCTTCGTTGTAATGAGCAAGAGGTGGCTAACGACAGTCGATGAGGGGCAGCGAGCAATGGTTAATGATGGTCAAAGACCGTGGCAATGGGAAACATTTGTAGAGTCTTTGGTGGAGGAAAACAATAGAATCCAGCTCCTCCCAATCCAGCCCTAGCTCTAGCTCTTCGTCTGGTTCAAGGCATAGGTCCATTTTCATGAAAAANTCTTTTTTTCCTTTTAATTTTTATGTTTAAGATGATGTTGGTGGAATTCAATCCAAAGACTTCAACAACAACTTCTAAAATCTAAATCAACCAATTTCTTAAAAAAAAAGGTTGTTTTATACATGTCATAAGATTCACGGTGATAGAGTAATTATTAAGCATCTTAATATTGTACTAGAATTCAACATAAACCTATAAAATAAAACAGAAATAAGTATGAGGCACCTCAATTTTTTACATGACAAAACTCTAATAAGAGAAAAAAACCATGGGCCCTAGTCCAGTTGAAATAATTTGTTATGTAATTGTAAGTGCATATGTTCACTCTTCTTCTTCATAAAGGAAGATTTCGTTACAAAGTTGATCATCATAGGTATACAAGAGTACTTCATTGATAACATTTGTAATCTGACTTTAATAAACGTTGTTCTCGACGATGATATGCTGGAAGGGTCATAATTGGTTGCTATGAAGGCAATATCCCGTCATAAATGTTGTAAGCGATGGTTGTAGAGTCAGCTTGCCATAGAGACCATAGTTGAAAGTCATTGTAATAGTTAGCTATAAAGGTCACAGATGATTGTCTCATGAGCATCAATTGGTTATAGAGGTCATAATAAGGAGTTGTATAAATTGCGAGTCACGTAAGCCGTAGTTGATACGTAAGTCGTGGTAGAAAGCTATAATAACGTTCATATGCCACAAATGTTGAAATTGAGAGTTTTATGAGTTGTGAGCTACATAGTCAGTAGCTAGTCACATAGGTCGCAATTGTCGGTTGTAAAAACATCGATAGAACACAGAAGCCAGAGTAAGAAGTTGCGTGAGCTGTGAGTGAGATACTTAGGTCATAGTTGATCACATAGACAGTAGCAGGAAGCTGTAATAACTTTACAGAGGTTGAAGTTAGGAGGTGCGTGAGTTGTGAGTCATGTAGATCATAATGGTGAGTTGTAATAATATCAGTTGGTCTGAGGGATCAGAGTTGAAAGTTGCGTAAGTTGTGACCCACGTAGGTCATAGTTAAGCACATAAGCCAAAGTGGTAAGCTATAATAACATCTGTTAGCTACAAAGACCAGAGTTGTGAGTTGTGTAAGTTGTATTCTTGTAGATCGTAGTTGGTCACGAAGGTCATAGTTGTGACTTGTGCAAACATATGTAGGCAGCAAAAGCTAGAGTTGAGAGTTGTTTGGCCTATGGACCACGTAGGTTGTTGTTGGTCACATAGGTCGTGCTAGTGAGCTATAATAGCATCCGTAGGTTGTAGAAGCTGGGGTTAAGGTTTTTTAAGGTGTGGAACAATAGGTCGTAGTTGGCCACATAGGCTATGGTGATGAGTTGCAATAGCATTCGCAGGCCACAGAGGTAAGAGTTAGGAGATGCTTTTGTCGTGAATCACACTGGTCTTAGTTGATCACAAATCATAGAGGTTGTAGTGGTGAGGTGCGATAACACCTGCAGACCACAGAGGTCAGAATTCGGATTTACATGAGTTGCGTACCATGTATGTGATGGTTTGTCATATAGATTGTGGTGGTGAGCTGCAAAAGCGTTTGTAGGCCGTAAAGGCCAAATTTAGAAGTTGCTTGAGCTATGAGCCACGTAGGTTGTGGTAGTCAATTGGAATAACTTTCGTATGCCACAAAGGTTGAAGTTGAAAACAATATGACTTCAACAATATGAAGAAGACCATTATATTCTCAATATGGAAATTGTAACTAGTTACTGAGAGGACTTGTATCGTATCTGAGATATGTTGTTACACCGTATGTAGGGTGCGTGCATGTTGCATCAACTTCGTTGCATAGCTATGCCAACTACGAGTTGTGTTGCTTTCTTTGATGTTTCATTACTCCGCAAAACCGGTTGTTACTCTACACGGTGTTTTGTTGCTCTGCACGATACTTCCTTACTCGGCAGTGTTTGTCATGACTCTATAAGGAGCTTCGTTGTAATGAGCAAGAGGTGGTTAACGGGAGTCGATGAGGGGCAACGAGCAATGGTTAATGATGGTCGAAGACCGTGGCAATGGGAAACATTTGTAGAGTCTTTGGTGCAGGAAAACAATAGAATCTAGCTCCTCCCAATCCAGCCCTAGCTCTAGCTCTTCGTCTGGTTCAAGGCATAGGTCCATTTTCATGAAAAATGTAGGGGTTTATTTATAATTTCTTGGAGATGCCTCCCTGCATATAAGAAAATAATTTGAACCACTTCATTGAACGATTTATAGAGATTTCCTCGAACCGACAATATTAGATGGACATTTAAATGCCTTAACGACATTAGAACTAAGTAGTCTTGCACTCGATGAATATCTCTTGTTCAGATGCTCGATTTGATTATAAGCTTATTAGATTTGAAATCTATTTGATTCTCTAATTAGGTCTTAGAAACTTTTAAAAATAGTTTAAGGGCTCAATTTGGGCTCAATTTGACTCGTATTTGACCAATTTTTGTGTAATTGTGTTTGTCTCGTATATTCGATCTGTTTAACTGCAAGTTATCTAAAATATGAGTTTTGGATCATTTTTAATTGAACTTTGAATGTTTTTTTGCCAATAAAAAAAAATTCAAGATTTGTGTCATGCCTCGAGATCTATGTCGGATATGAAAAGTTATTGATGATGTATAAATGATAGAAATTTTTTATAGCGTGTCAATTATAAAAAATAAAACAGCCCTTATGTTTTTTTGAATCATCACAATTGAAAAACGAATCAGAATCATCAAAAAGAAAGAAAAAGAAGAGACTCATTGAGTTCCTTTATTAAGGACATATATATGAAACGTTAAGTGATTGGCGCAGAACTNGATATCTTGATTCTCTAATTAGGTCTTAGAAGCTTTTTAAAAATAGTTTAAGGGCTCAATTTGACTCGTATTTGACCAATTTTTGTGTAATTGTGTTTGTCTCGTATATTCGATCTGTTTAACTGCAAGTTATCTAAAATATGAGTTTTGGATCATTTTTAAATGAACTTTGAATGTTTTTTTGCCAATAAAAAAAAACTCAAGATTTGTGTCATGCCTCGATATCTATGTCGGATATGAAAAGTTATTGATGATGTATAAATGATAGAAATTTTTTATAGCGTGTCAATTATAAAAAATAAAACAGCCCTTATGTTTTTTTGAATCATCACAATTGAAAAACAAATCAGAATCATCAAAAAGAAAGAAAAAAGAAGAGACTCATTGAGTTCCTTTATTAAGGACATATATATGAAACGTTAAGTGATTGGCGCAGAACTTAAACATCATTTTTGGTGAAGAAATATAGCAAGGGTCAACAAACAATTAAAATGGGTCAGNGTATGATTGATATGTAAAAACCTATCAAATTATTGTCATCCATCCTTAAGAACAAACAATGATTTTTGCTGCCATATTGGTCAGCTAAAAATAGTATGAGAGTATATCACGTATCGAACTCCATGTATATTATTGTGTATTATTATATGACATAAGTATAATCGTGTCCGGATACAACTAGACTCTGCACGTAATAATTTTTCTGTACTGTATTAATAAGTTTGCAGGAGAATAAAGATCGTTTTACAGCCGTCCAATTCGGGCGCCTTCATTCTAACCACAAAATGTTGGATTAAAACAAAGGGATTTACATATGTATCATAGAAACCATCTATATTTATCTAACACCTAAAATTTTGCATCTAAAGTATTACCACCCATAATCCCTTCATACCAACAAAATTTATCACTTTGTTGCCTATCTTTCTCCCCTGTTTACATGACATTCCCTTCCTCTATGAAATCCATTCACATATCACATCTTCCTTGATGCTTCGTCTCTCCATTAGTTGTCAGGTGATCTTCCCATATCGGCCTTCTCTCTCTTGTCTCGACGGCGGCGTACAAAGTCAACGTAGCTACCATCTTTTTCCAACCCCCTTCATGAGCTTCAACTCCTTTTAAAGAGAAAATAATACATATGATTTAATGTATGTATTGCAATTACAAAGATGCACAAAATAAATATGATACACGAACTCCGGCATCTGCACCGTCATTCGTACGTATGTTGAACGTATGTAATATCATGTGGGGATTTTTTTTTGTTTGTTGCTACCATAGCTCTAGAAAGACTTTTATTTAAATGATCGATTATGATATTGGAAGAAAAATATACTATCTCGAAAAATAAAAAATATTATTTTAGAATGGATTCAATTATTCAAATGATAAAAGTTTGTGGGATTTATGGATCTATGGAATCAGGATTCTTCTTTTATCTTACGGGTGTAAGATAAGATTTATTTTAATTTTATGGTCTCGTTCCTTATAAGGGCATTCCCTTGTAGTTAATTACATATATAAGGTTGTGAGCCCTGAATAAAACTCTCGATTAATGTAATAAGTCAATTTGTCACGGATCAGACTTTCATAATTGAAGTGATTATATGTAAAGGGTCCAAATTGGAAGAATTAAGTTCCAAAGGATGGGACCTACAGTCTGATAATGATGTGTCATGAGAAATGACAAAAAATGTAAGATGAAATTTGAGGAATGACGATCAAAAGATTTGAAAGAGACTGACGATGAGTTAAAAGATAAATCGGGGATACTAGATTTGACTGACATGAATGATTTGAAACTTTGAACTAAGGATAGATTCAGGTAGGAAAGGATTTCTAACGTGAAAAATGAAACTTTAGAATTTATAAAGAAATCTATAGGCAGACTAACCTATATTTTGGGAATAACGTCTCCGGTCAAGATGCTCATGGCTTTTTGTCATCCCATAAACATTTGTATCCATCGAGTGTGACTAGCCTCATAACCAGGAGTCCCGCTTGAATGTCAGATCATGGAGGATTTGTAGCTTCAAAGCAGTTTTAAATGCCTTCGTTAGTAACCATGGGTTACTTTGTTATAAAGCATTCCCTCTTGTCTTAGAAAAAATATTACATTCGGACTCTGGATGTGCGGACAACCGCTCGGATGCAACAAGGAGGGTGGAGGTCTGATTCCTCTCCTCCTCTGTTGCATCTGGGTCGTTTTTTGCACATTTGGAATCTAGATGTAATATTTTTTCCTTGTCTTAGGGGGTTGGTTTGTTATTTTGTAAGTCTTAATCCTTAGCACTAACTAGGGTACCTTGGCAAATCTAGGGTTTTATACTCAAACTAACCTAAGATAAGTGTATGCCCTCAGTTTAGTGTCTACGTTAACTAACCTAAGGTCAATGTCAAATCTATTTAGGCTTTGTTCTTGTTCTTTATCTTGGTGGGATTTAGATGGTTGTTTGAAGTATGATATTTTAATTCATGTCTTGTTTCAATTTCTAGATTTGTCAATCATTTTGAGAAATCAAAGTTTTCTAAGATTTGAATTTTTTATTTTTAGGATCTGATGTTTATGGGGAAAACCATCTTGTGAAAGGTTTCCACCCTTATTTTGGTTTTATGTTTTTTTTTTTTTTTTTTTTTNTTTCTAGGTTTGTCAATCATTTTGAGAAATCAAAGTTTTCTAAGATTTGAATTTGTTATTTTTGGGATCTGGTTTTTTTTATGTTTATGGGGAAAACCATCTTGTGAGAGGTTTCCACCCTTATTTTGGTTTTATGTTTTTTTTTTTTTGTTATGATTAACATATCAAATAAAAATAACACATATACTTAGCCTTGGATTAGACTTGGGCTAGGGTTGAGCTGAGGTAAGTTGAATTTCCAGTTTAGGCTAACTAAAGATTGAGCTAAGGTATGATATAGGTCATCTAATTTGGGCCTGGGTCGAACGTAGGTTGGCTCGGGTTAAGTTGGGTCGGATTTATGTTGTTCTGAGTTGGTCTGGGTTTGATTTGAGTTTAACCTGGGTTAACTGGGTTTACCCGGGTTGGGTTGGGTTTGATTTAGGTTGACCAGGTTAAGATGGGTTTGATTTGGGTTGCTTGGGTTATGTTTGTTGACCTGAGTTATGTTGTGTTGGGTTAACCCAAGCTAACTTAGGTTTGATTTGGGTTGACATAGGTTAGGTTTTATTTGACCCCGGTTAAGTTGGGTTAACCTGGTTTGGGTTAGAGTTTATTTGTTTTGTACTTAGGTTAGGTTTGGGTTGACTCANCTTGAGCTAAGGTATGATATAGGTCACCTAATTTGGGCCTGGGTCGAACGTAGGTTGGCTCGGGTTAAGTTGGGTCGGATTTAGGTTGTTCTGAGTTGGTCTGGGTTTGATTTGAGTTTAACCTGGGTTAACTGGGTTTACCCGGGTTGGGTTGGGTTTGATTTAGGTTGACCCAGGTTAAGATGGGTTTGATTTGGGTTGCTTGGGTTATGTTTGTTGACCTGAGTTATGTTGTGTTGGGTTAACCCGAGCTAACTTAGGTTTGATTTGGGTTGACATAGGTTAGGTTTTATTTGACCCCAGTTAAGTTGGGTTAACCTGGTTTGGGTTAGAGTTTATTTGTTTTGTACTTAGGTTAGGTTTGGGTTGACACAGGTTAAGCTGGGTTGACTCAGGTTGTCTTAGGATTGATTTAGGTTTTACACAGGTTGAGCTGGGTTCGATTTGAGTTTGGACTAAACCTGAGTTGTCTTATGTTTAATTTAGGTTTGACTTGAGTTAAGTTGCATTGGCCCGAGTTGACTTGTTTGATTTGGGTTTGATTTGGGTTAGATGAGCTTAACCCGAGTTGACTTATGTTTGATTTGGGTTGACATGGGATGGGTTAAGTCTAAGGTTTGGTTTGGTTTAGACCTAGGTTGGGTTAGATCTAAGGCTAGGTTTGGGTTAGACCTAGGTTGGGCTAAGTCTAAGGTTGGGTTTGGGTTAGACCTAGATTGGTTTAGGTCTAAGGTTGAGTTTGGGTTAGACCTAAATTGGGTTTGGGTTAGATTTAAGTTGAGCCAGGTCTAAGATTAGGTTTTGGCTAAACTTAAGTTGGGTTAGTTCTAAGGTTGAGTTTGACATTTGATTTGGGTTCAGGTTGGATTTAGGGATTGGATCAGATTTGAGTTGGGTCAAACCTGAGTTGGGTTTAGGGTTCGACTCGATGAGTGAGAGTTAGGGTTAGGCTGGGTTACGGTCGAACTAAGCCATGTCCAAACCCAAACCTTTTCCTTTGTTCGAGCCATCGAGGCATCTGTCGAAGAGTTGGGGATCTCATTATAATGTCTTGAAGNGTCTGAGTTGGGTCAAACCTGAGTTGGGTTTAGGGTTCGACTCGGTGAGTGAGAGTTAGGGTTAGGCTGGGTTACGGTCGAACTAAGCCATGTCCAAACCTAAACCTTTTCCTTTGTTCGAGCCATCGAGGCATCTGTCGAAGAGTTGGGGATCTCATTATAATGTCTTGAAGAGCACCGAAGACCGCTTATTTATAAGTTAAGGAAGGTGGTAGCAAAGGGCTCCTGGTCATTCTATTACGCGGGTCATCGACGGCAGAGATGAATCAAACCGTTAATGCGCCACAGGTTGTTGGTGTGTTAAGCGGAGTGGCCATGTGAGGCGGTCATGTCAACTTTGTCTAGAAGTGGTGACGCTCAANGTAAGTTAAGGAAGGTGGTAGCAGAGAGCTCCTGGTCATTCTATTACGCGGGTCATCGACGACAGAGATGAATCAAACCGTTAATGCGCCACAGATTGTTGGTGTGTTAAGCGGAGTGGCCATGTGAGGCGGTCATGTCAACTTTGTCTAGAAGTGGTGACGCTCAAGCTTGGCATGGCCATGTCGAGGAACTTTTCGGCATGCTCATGCCTAGGCTATTGGTGACGATGCAAAGAAACTTTTAGGCACGGTTAGACCCAGGTCTGACATGACCACGCCAGATCAAGGCCAAAAAATGGGCAGGTTGCGCTTTGACCAATCAAGTTGTATCGGATCAAAGGCTGATGCCCAAGTAAGACTTTTGTGACTAAAAATGAGATCAACAGTGTGTTAGATTTTCATGCAATGTCAAGATATTAAATAATCACTCTACCGTAAGAGACTTTCCTACATTAATTATATAAATAAAAAAAATAATAAATTCTATTATAGATTTAAAATAATTTTATGATACCACCACAAATATTTAATAATGAAACTTGTATGTATGTAAGCTACCTTTAGTTCTATACGTTAAAATAAGAAAAAAAAATGGTTCCAGCAATTTGCACCAAAATGGCAAATAACATTTCCAGAAATTACTGTCATGTCGCAAGCCCTATATTTGCATAAAGTTAAATGCTTCGAGTAATTGTGCATTGATACATATTCAAGTTATGATATTTTTGTCTTATGTTACTTGATCATCTGAATATACATAATGATAGCTTTAAAGTATTTAAGAACATNGAGAAATTAGTGTCATGTCGTATGCCCTATATTTGCATAAAGTTAAATGCTTCGAGTAATGGAGATTTATTGTTATCCATAGTGCATTGTAATACGCCACAATACATATTCAAGTTATGATATTTTGGTCTTATGTTACTTGATCATCTGAATATACATAATGATAGCTTTAAAGTATTTAAGAACATTTTCGAGCATTTTATTTATATAAGAAAATTGATTATTTTCCATAATAAAAACAAAGTAATGGACTGAAAGTGATGGTGATTTTAATATATATATATATATATATATTCTATTGTGCTATGAAAGAAGAAAATATTATGTGCATCATCCAGATGTTCTGAAAAATATTTCAAACATAATACTTTCTTTAGTGAAATAATATGCATGAAAAGGCATAGTAAGAGTGATATTAACTATTGAGTAGACTGTAGACCTTACACGATAACCCCTAATAAATGAAGTGTTACTAACTCGACCTTGTGAGCACATCTGCAATAAAATTAGTAGTTCCTAGAAAACAAAGATTGCAATTACATGAGCCGACTTAATTGAGGATTTGGCAGCCCACTGAGTTTTCCAAAAGGAAAAAAGAACATACAGTCAGTAATAAATAGAGCTAAGTGTAAATTTTATAGGTTAAACATGTGTCATTGTTTCCCACCAACACCCCTACCTTCACGTGCTCCAGCCCCGACCCCAATCCCGATTCCAACACCAATTCCGACTCCTACCCCACCTCCACCACCGATGCCATGGCCACTACTGCCCTCTATTCCTCCACCGTGTCCCAGGCCTCCACCGGCAACTCCTCCGCCACCAAAGCCACCACCCACCCCTCCACCACAACCATCACAACTACCACCTAAACCTCCACCTCCTCCTGCACCACCACCAAACCCGCCACCCCCTCCAACATCTCCTCCCACAGCACCGCCAAGCCCACCACCGCTACCTCCCCCAACTCCTCGTCCTGCACCGCCACCAATGCCACCACCTCTATCACCGTCAAAGCCACCACCCTCTCCAACGCCTCCTCCCACACCACCACTAAGTCCACCACCTCCTCCCACACCACCACCAAGTCCACCACCGCTACCTCCCCCAACGCCTCCTCCCGAACCGCCACCTATGCCACCACCAAAGCCATTGCCCCCTCCAACACCTCCTCCTATACCACCGGTAACTCCACCACCACCACCTCCACCTAAGCCTCCACCTCCACCAACTCCACTACCACCGCCTCCTCCCGCTCGAACACCAAACCCCGCCCCGCCTGCAAACCCTCCTTCATGGCCACCACCAAGACCACCTCCACCACCACCTCCAACACTGCCGCCACCACCAAGTCCTGCTCCCGCTCCACCACCCACACCACCTCCAACACCGAATCGTCCAGCATGACCACCACCAAGCCCACTGCCACCGCCACCTCCACCTCCGCCACCACTACCTACACCAACTCCAACACCAAATCCTCCACCATTATCACCACCGCCAAGTCCTCCTCCCGCTCCACCACCCACACCACTTCCAACACCAAATCCTCCAACATGACCACNGAATATTTCAAACATAATACTTTCTTTAGTGAAATAATATGCATGAAAAAGCACAGTAAGAGATCTTAACTATTGAGTAGACCCCTAATAAATGAAGTGTTACTAACTCGACCTTGTGAGCACATCTGCAATAAAATTAGTAGTTCCTAGAAAACAAAGATTGCAATTACATGAGCCGACTTAATTGAGGATTTGGCAGCCCACTGAGTTTTCCAAAAGGAAAAAAGAACATACAGTCAGTAATAAATAGAGCTAAGTGTAAATTTTATAGGTTAAACATGTGTCATTGTTTCCCACCAACACCCCCACCTTCACGTGTTCCAGCCCCGACCCCAATCCCGATTCCAACACCAATTCCGCCTCCAACCCCAGCTCCGCCACCGATGTCATGGCCACTGCCGGCCCCTAATCCTCCATTGTGCCCCAAGCCTCCACCGGCACTTCCTCCACCACCAAAGCCACCACCCACCCCCCCACCACAACCATCACAACTACCACCTAAACCTCCACCTCTAGCAACACCTCCTCCTGCACCACCACCAAACCCGCCATATCCTCCAACATCTCCTCCCGCACCACCGCCAAGTCCACCACCGCTACCTCCCCCAACGCCTCCTCTCGAACCGCCACCTATGCCACCACCAAAGCCATTGCCCCCTCCAACACCTCCTCCCATACCACCGTTAACTCCACCACCACCACCTCCACCTAAGCCTCCACCTCCACCAACTCCACTACCACTGCCTCCTCCCGCTCCAGCACCAAACCCCGCCCCGCCTCCAAACCCTCCTTCATGGCCACCACCAAGACCACCTCCACCACCACCTCCAACACCGACGCCACCACCAAGTCCTGCTCCCGCTCCACCACCCACACCACCTCCAACACCGAATCCTCCAGCATGACCACCACCAAGCCCACTGCCACCACCACCTCCAACACCACCACCACCAATTCCACCTCCAACACCAAACCCTCCACCATGACCGCCACCAAGACCACCTCCAACACCAAATCCTCCACCACTGCCACCAAGTCCTGCTCCCGCTCCACCACCCACACCTCCTCCAACACCGAATCCTCCACCATGACCACCACCAAGCCCACTGCCACCGCCACCTCCACCTCCACCTCCACCTCCAACGGTACCTCGATCACCAATTCCAC
>JXCR01080766.1:118574-132464 GCA_002079205.1 Phalaenopsis hybrid cultivar
CTATTACACTCAAAATTCATCAAAATGAAGCTAACATTAAATAAATATTTAATGAATAAACTCAAAACCCTCTTATTATAATTTTTTAACGCAGATTTTTATTCCTAATCTATTGAGTTACCATTACTTTAGTTATCTATAATTTTAGTAATTTGAAAAGGCATATTATAGAATAATATTTATATTTAAAAAAAATATTTGTTCCGCCCAAATTTGTTTGTAGGTTATATACAAATCTTTCTAAAATTAAAGAAAAATGAGAGATGTGGGTCCAAATTCAGGACAAAGGAAGAAAAAAATTATTATCTTATAACTAGATGATACCTATAGGAAAGGTCAACCATCTCACCCGAATAAATGGGGCGGAACAAAAACTATTTTTATTGGGGCAAACTGGAGTCAGGACAAAGAAGGTCAAAGTGATGCTTCAGAAAAGACATTAATGATACTTTAGAAGAGGCAAAAGACCAAATTGTCATCTCATATAAGTAAAAATTTGAATTTAATGGGAGGGGGATGCAACTGTCTCCCCTGAGTTCGCCTCTGCCCGAATTGCCGATAAGAGGAAGATACGTCCATGGTTCAATTCTGTTGTAGGAAATATTACCAGAATTATATATTTGTATGTCCAAACGTCAAATAGTTTCATGAGGATAAATATGATATTTTGTGAAGATCAACGCCTACCAACAGTGGATATTAAATATAAATAGAAATTCCAAATTTTATTTTCGAGAAGCTTTAGTAAGATTCTCTCTGATTTACTTCATTATGCTCATCAATTATTCTATCATTCCATCTCTCTCTCTCTCTCTCTCTCTCTCTCTCTCTTCCCAAGTTTTCTCTCTTTCTAAACACCATATTCATCCACAGATCATATTCTTAAGATGAAAGGTTTGATGCTTTCCTCTGGTTGTTTTTTTGCAATCAAAATGAGGATAATGCAGAGCATATTTTTATTAATGGTTCATTTGCTAAAGATATCTCATAAAAAAAATTTTATTCTTTGTGATAAAATGATGAATGATGTTATCACAAATTACATTGCTCGTTATATTAATTGTTGGAGAAATTATGGAAGTGGTTTGTTTTTTGCTTCTATTCCTATTGTGGTCTTTTGGCTCTTTTGGATTCCTAGAAATGAGGCTAGGCATATGGGTAATCTGATTTCTAAGTTCTCCTGTTTTATTTACTTTAGAAATTCTATTTTCAAAATGCATAGATGTGGCCAGTTTAAGAAAGATGTTGGACTGGACCTGCTAAAGGTCTTTAATAAGTTTAATATTTTGATTCATATGAAATGTAAATGTTGTGAGATATGTACTTCCTAGCATAGAAATGAGACGAAAAAGAACACAAGCAAACACAAATCGTTTANAGATCATATTCTTAAGATGAAAGGTTTGATGCTTTCCTCTGGTTGTTTTTTTGCAATCAAAATGAGGATAATGCAGAGCATATTTTTATTAATGGTTCATTTGCTAAAGATATCTCATAAAAAAAATTTTATTCTTTGTGATAAAATGATGAATGATGTTATCACAAATTACATTGCTCGTTATTTTAATTGTTGGAGAAATTATGGAAGTGGTTTGTTTTTTGCTTCTATTCCTATTGTGGTCTTTTGGCTCTTTTGGATTCCTAGAAATGAGGCTAGGCATATGGGTAATCTGATTTCTAAGTTCTCCTGTTTTATTTACTTTAGAAATTCTATTTTCAANCGGACACATCTAGCCAAGAAGTATGGATCTTCCCACAGATGACGCCAATTGTTGTGAGATATGTACTTCCTAGCATAGAAATGAGACGAAAAAGAACACAAACAAACACAGATCGTTTACGCGGTTCGATCCAACTGGATCTACGTCCACGGGAGGGAATCAATCAAATATTTCACTAAGGCAAAAGAAATGGAGAATACATAGCTTATACATAGAGATGAGCCCTCATCTTCCTTCTACGACCTCCCTCTCAAGCGACACCTTGATACAAGGCCTCAAGATGCTCTCCTCCTCTCTAGCTCTCTAGTTATTCTCTCCTCTTTTGCGGTAGCTTAAGATCTCTTCTCCCTTGCTCTCCTAGGCCTCACACCCTCTCTATTTATAGAAGTAAGAGAGTGGTAGGTGGGGGTGGTCGGAGGTGGGAGATGTGGTAGGTGAACGGTACCACATTACAAAAGTGCTCTTTTACCTTAGTTCATTAATTGAGGGTCAAAATAACAATTCTCCACCTTTACCCTCAATTGACCCTCTCTATTTATAGAAGCAAGAGAGTGGTAGGTGGGAGGTAGGTGAACGGTAGGTGAACGGTAGGTGAGCGGTAGGTGAATGTGGTAGGTGAGCGGTACCACATTACAAAGGTGGCCGGTAGGTGAGCGGTAGGTGAGATGTAGGTGAGATGTGGTAGGTGGTGGTGCCACATTACAAAATTGCCCTTTTACCTTAGTTCATTAATTGGGGGTCAAAATAACAGTAAACATGTGACTAATCTGATTATGTCGAAACAACCTAAGAGAGGTTTTTAAAATTCAATACGGATGGCAATTGGAATAGCTTGTTTGCTGGTAGTGGTGGAGTTTGTCAAAACACCATGGGTGTTTGCTTACTGTAGCTTTTTGCACCAATTTCAGTTGTTTCTCCTATCTTTGTTGAGCCTAGGCGGTAATCATTGTTTTGTTTTTGGATGTTAGATGCGGTTGGGATAATATTGAGATCGAAATGGATTCTCTAGAATTGTGGAATTACTATAGTAAAAAGAATGAGCATCCTTGGTTTTTTTATTATTCATATGAAAAAAAAAACTTTGCTTTACTTGAGTATGTGAAGGTTCAGTTCAGTGAATGTTTATTCATCGCTAAGGTAAANCTATTTTCAAAATGCATAGATGTGGCCAGTTTAAGAAAGGTGTTGGACTGGACCTGCTAAAGGTCTTTAATAAGTTTAATATTTTGATTCATATGAAATGTAAACATGTGACTAATTTGGTTATGTCGAAACAACCTAAGAGAGGTTTTTAAAATTCAATACGGATGGTAATTGGAATAGCTTGTTTGCTGGTAGTGGTGGAGTTTGTCAAAACACCATGGGTGTTTGCTTACTGTAGCTTTTTGCACCAATTTCAGTTGTTTCTCCTATCTTTGTTGAGCCTAGGCGGTAATCATTGTTTTGTTTTTGGATGTTAGATGCGGTTGGGATAATATTGAGATCGAAATGGATTCTCTAGAATTGTGGAATTACTATAGTAAAAAGAATGAGCATCCTTGGTTTTTTTATTATTCATATGAAAAAAAAACTTTGCTTTACTTGAGTATGTGAAGGTTCAGTTCAGTGAATGTTTATTCATCGCGAAGGTAAAAAGTGTGTTAATTAGGCTGCGAAAAGAAGTTTGGATTCTCAGGAGTTTAATTTTTCTATTATTGTTCTATTGAAGCTTTCTCGGTTGATTAAAGGGGATTGTTTAAATATTACTTATATTTTTCATATAATTTTTTTCTAATATGCTTTCTTGCGTGAGTTGTATTTGTCGCTAACGATTCTTATATTTTTATTTGTTTTTTGAGTAAGTTGTTTGAGCGAGGGTTTTAGTAGAACTATTAACCACACANCATGTGACTAATTTGGTTATGTCGAAACAACCTAAGAGAGGTTTTTAAAATTCAATACGGATGGTAATTGGAATAGCTTGTTTGCTGGTAGTGGTGGAGTTTGTCAAAACAACATGGGTGTTTGCTTACTGTAGCTTTTTGCACCAATTTCAGTTGTTTCTCCTATCTGTGCTGAGCCGAGGCGGTAATCATTGTTTTGTTTTTGGATGTTGGATGCGGTTGGGATAATATTGAGATCGAAATGGATTCTCTAGAGTTGTGGAATTACTATAGTAAAAAGAATGAGCATCCTTGGTTTTTTTATTATTCATATGAAAAAAAAACTTTGCTTTACTTGAGTATGTGAAGGTTCAGTTCAGTGAATGTTTATTCATCGCGAAGGTAAAAAGTGTGTTAATTAGGCTGCGAAAAGAAGTTTGGATTCTCAGGAGTTTAATTTTTCTATTATTGTTCTATTGAAGCTTTCTCGGTTGATTAAAGGGGATTGTTTAAATATTACTTATATTTTTCATATAATTTTTTTCTAATATGTTTTCTTGCGTGAGTTGTATTTGTCGCTAAATATTCTTATATTTTTATTTGTTTTTTGAGTAAGTTGTTTGAGCGAGGGTTTTAGTAGAACTATTAACCACACCTTTGTAATTCTTTTTTTGATGAAATAAAACTTCTTACTGGATTATTCATTCCGTGTCTGTCGGGTGCTGATTTTATTGGAATATGCCTCCAAAGATTCCAATGAAACCAGGCGGATCGGCAGGAATAAACCTGCCTTCAGAAAACCGCGGAGGTTGTATTTTGGTAATTTTACGGTGTTGTTCGGGTTTTATTATTCCTTTCGTGTCTGTCGGNATTTGTAATTCTTTTTTTGATGAAATAAAACTTCTTACGGGATTATTCATTCTGTGTCTGTCGGGTGCTGATTTTATTGAAATATGCCGCCAAAGATTCCAATGAAACCAGGCGGATCGGCAGGAATAAACCTGCCTTCAGGAAACCGCGGAGGTTGTATTTTGGTAATTTTACGGTGTTGTTCGGGTTTTATTATTCCTTTCGTGTCTGTCGGGTGCTGGTTTTATTGGAATATGCCGTCAAAGATTCCAATGAAACCTATTAAATCAAAATGTCCTAGTATAAATATCAAATTTTGAATGGCCAATATGTAAATACTTAAAAGTTTGGCAAAATGTATGTAAATTTCACGTCAACTAAATAATTAGTTACCGCCTATTAAGGTCAAACATTTGGAAATTTATTGACTTAGGACTCCGCAAAGTGAGTTGCATGAGGAGTCGAATGAATGAAAGGAGGCCAAGACTGGGTTTTTAAGGTGACCCGGCCCAATTTAAGGCCTGAAAAGATGCATTTTTTTCTTTTTGTGAAACCGTCCGAATTTAGCCCGTCAGAATACCGAAACTGATAAACTCACTTTATGATAGATTTGAGCGATTTTGGAGCATTGTTTCATTTTTTTTTTCTTCTTTCGGCATTTTCTTCGAAGGAGACAAATAAAACGTCATTTGGACTTCGGAAGTTTTGGCTGCTTCGGGCGTTTTCCATTCGGTCGGCGGCGGTGTGCTTCTCCATGCGGCGGTTTCACAGCGACCGAATGATCAGGTAAATGATCAGGTAAATCTCACCGACTGCTCGGGACAATTACATACATACCACCCAATTCTTATATATTTACATATTATCCCATCCAAATGACTTGCATCATCTAAATATATGACTGTTATAACTTTTATATGCAATATATATATATATATATATAACATCATCGAAATTTAGATGATAGATATGTAAATATATAAATATGGAAAGGTATGCACGTAAATATTCTAGAAATATATATGAAAAGTTCTTAGTGGGCCCTATGTTCTTTAATTGTAATTACTATGCCTTCAGCTGCTTCCTNTATATATATATATATATATATATATATATATATATATATAACATCATCGAAATGTAGATGATAGATATGTAAATATATAAATATGGAAAGGTATGCACGTAAATATTCTAAAAATATATATGAAAAGTTCTTAGTGGGCCCTATGTTCTTTAATTGTAATTACTATGCCTTCAGCTGCTTCCTTTCCTTCCATTTGACTTTTTTGCAAAAAAAACAAATATTTTTCACATTTTATGTTATTCACTCATTTTCAAGTTCACAATTTGAGAACTTCTAAAATTATTGTAAAAAATAATTTACTTACATTTATGACTATTACTTTTTTTTTCTTCGAAAAAATTAGAACGAAGCTAAAAGTTGTCACCGCACCTAACCAAGAATGTGAGAAAACACAAATTTTAGTGGCAGTTTTTTGAAAAAACTATTAAAAATAATTTATTCAAACAGATAAAATTGCGATGCGGTGTCACACCGCCACACCAAAAAGATCCTGCTTATGATGCTATAATTTTAATTAAAACAAAATGCAGCTCTTAAAAAAAAAAAAAAAAAGCAATACCACGTTCGGGGCACTTTGGGAGCGTCATATTCGCAGAGGCAGTCGGTACTTGTCGGTGCACATGCTTTCTATTACTTTATTTAGAGATTAATTTCAATTTTTATTCTTGAGGAATAAATTGAATAAATAATTACTATAAATTTCATTATTTTCAGTGATTGAGATAAATTTTATTTTCTAATCAAAGAATGAAAATTGGTAGCACACAAAGAATAATTACATTCATATAAATTAAATATTATTTTTTAAAATTTTAATTATTTTTAATGGTTTGCATCAAAGAATAATTACTTTTCTTTATGTTTTGCGCACGGCTCAGATATGTGTCTGATTTAAGTATTATTTAAAAAAAATATATGAATATCCTAAATTAATTAATTAAAATTTTTAAACATATATATTTTTAACATGAAAATTTTAAGAAAAATAATATTTTTTATTTAAAATTTAAATTTTTTTTTGATGTAATAGAGAGATACTTAATACTTATTTTCTATATATATATCTTATAATCCTAAGCAACTCAATGCAAATTTCATAGGTTATAATTTTTTGAAATTGACTCTAATAATACATAAATTATATTTCAAACAAACTATTATTTAAAATATATGGTTTAGAGAGACAAACCCAAGGGTTTCAATATTACCATCATCTTACTCCAAATGGACATTGAACACAATGAAGTATAATTAGGAACTTAAACAAGACCCATTAAGGGTCAATTGTCGCCCAATTTCTATGTGATTGTAGTCAAAATGATCATTTTGATGAGATAATTCAAAAAAAAATTACATAGCCTAATTTAAATTTCATTAAGGTTGTAAGAAATNTTTAATGAGTTTCGTGTTTCAAGTCCCCTGAGGTCACATGTTCGTGCTCCTCTATGTGTGGGATCGAATGGTTAGGCACATGAGCTTGGCCGAAAGATCGTACAATAGCCTCTGGTCACTTAAAAAGAAAATAATCATTATTAATAGTATTCATTAAAACTTTATTTGAGCCAGCAAATTTAAATCTTAAACAAAACAGCCAAACAATAATTCAAGATTTTAATTTAACCTTTGTCATGCAAAACAATTTTTTAGATGTAAATGTTTTAGAATTTATTAAATTAAGTTTTATAGGATTTACCAAACCATATTTGTGTTAAATCCTATTTACATAAAAACAAATCCCAGATTTTATCATCTTTTCATTTTGAATTTGTTCCACTTTAATTTCTTAAAAGCTATGTTCATCTATCTATAAGAAAAATAAATAAAAATAATAATAATAAAACTTACCTTCTAAGTGGCCGTCTTTTTTTTAAAAGATTATTAAATAAAATATATTGATTAAAATTCATATCAATAGTCTAATATTTATGAGTCGGATAACTTTGAGATAATTAGATATGCACCATCTGAAATATTGACAATTAGATATGGACCATCACACTATATCAAACTTGATTCTGCAACTGACAACCAATTAAAATTCTATGAGGCACCCTCTGTGAATGTTGATATTATTCTCTTTCTTCATCCATATTAGGGAATATGATTAGGGATGTCTCTCGGTCGTGATGCTTAACTTGTCCACCAACAGTGCTCACCCCACATTCTCGCTATTACCTTCATCGATGATGTTGTTGCATATTTTTCCCTTCACGGTGCAACGAGCATATAATATATTTTTGGCAAAGTCACTGTTGCTCCCTCTACCCCTTCGTCTAAATGACTCATCGAACTATAACTTCCTCCATTGTCCCCTGCAAGGTGAAAGTCACAATGTAGCTCGTTGAGCAAGTAGAAGCAATGTCTCAAAAGTCATGGCATCTAATGCATTTCCTGGCTATGAAGTAGTTGACGTGCTACTCTTCTCAATTTTTTTTTTCAGGCTGAGTGGTTTGGTCTTGCTTCCAACTAATCTACTCCATTTATTGACATACGATCCTNCATCTAAAGCATTTGCTGGCTATGAAGTAGTTGATGTGCTACTCTTCTCATTTTTTTTTTCAGGCTGAGTGGTTTGGTCTTGCTTCCAACTAATCTACTCCATTTATTGACATACGATCCTCCTTAAGTCTCCAACTGTGGGTGGTTGTCAAATTGGTCGTGGTTGTGGTTTTTGTTTATGTTGTCTCTCCACTTTAAGTTCTAAATTATGCTCGTCTCTCAACATCCACTAAGGTTGTAGCTGGCCACATTAATGATGGCGGGCTTCAAACCTCCCAAATACCTAGTTATGGTGTGTTCTTCTGTCTCATTCGACTCCTATTTCAACTCAAGTTGCATAAATTCTACTGCTTACTCCTCCATCGATAGCTCTTGATGCATGTAGTGGAGTTTTAAGAAGATATCCTAGCGATAGTGCGAGATCATATACTTTCTCTGCATCTTTTGTTTCATCTTCTATCAAGAAGTAATATTGTCTCGTCCTTCTCTCTGACTCTCCTTCTTTAGGTTCTCCTATCACAAAAAAGCATTATTCTTCAACTTGATGGCGCTGAGTTTCACTCTTTTGCCATCATACATTTTCTTGCATTCAAATAACTGGTGAACAGTCTACGTCCACTCAAGGAAATCATCTGGATCTATTCTCCCATTGAAATATGGTAGTCAATTTTCATTCTCAGATCTTTGTATCTCAAAATAGAGACTTTAGCTCGAGGCCTCCATTGATATTGTTCCCGAAAGCATTGAGACTTGTCTTCTTCTCCATTGGTATCATCTATACGGAAGGGATTCATGTGTTCTTCTTGTTCTTTTTCACAAATTTCACTATTACAGTCGACGGTGATCCCATCATGTGTTATTCTTGCAATGGCTTCTAGCTGATGTGGTACTTGATGAAGTAGCCATTGTATGTCGTACATGGTAGATTCCTGATTAGATTCTGACAATTGTCTTCTCAAAGAGTGGTTAGGGTGGAAAGAGGTGTGTAAGTTGGAGAGAAAAGAAAAAAATTTGGGTGTGATTTTGGTGGACTTGAAATTCTAGAATATGAATTGAGTTAGACTAGCTTTAATACCAAATGATGCAAATCAATCATCCACCTGTATCCACGTGATTTTTTTGAACTACTAGACATGTATTTCCACGTGCTACGACCAAACTATTAAGAATTTGATAAAAAAAAAATGAAAAATATAGGTTAGGATTTTAGAATTAATTTTAACAATTGAGTGTGAAATTATTTTTATTTTAGACGTCATAAAGCTCCGAGTAATACTTTTATGAATTAAATTAATATATTTAATTTTCAATATGTAATTGATCATCAGCAATTTATATGTTTAAAATTAACAAACAAAATTTCTTTAATGCTGTAAAATTTAATGATGAAGTTGGAAATATTTTCTGAAATATGTTGAAAAGAGAAATTCTCTTATCATGTTTTTATAAATACCCCCAAAATAAAGCAGGTGCAGGATAATTAAAGACTCTCTCTTTCCGATCTCTAAAGAAAAATTTGGCCAATCTTTAATCTGCATGAAATAATAGTCCATAAAAGTCATCAATCTTTAAGCTTAGATGTTAAGAAGACGTTCAGCATCTATTGCATTTCAGAAATGGTAAAGTTTTACAGTTTTGNTGGTGGAGCAGGTGGAGGGTTTGGTGGTGGTGGTGGTGCCGGCGGTGGCGGTGGCGGTGGATTAGGAGGTGGTAGCGGAGGCGGATTCGGTGGTGGTGCTGGTGGAGGTGCCGGCAGCGGCGGTGGGCTCGGTGGTGGTGGAGGATTTGGTGGTGGTGGTGGAAGTGGCGGCGGCGGTGGACTATCCCCTTAAAGAGAAAATATTACGTCCCATGATAGCTCGGCATTATTGGCACCCACCTTATCATAACATAATGTTTTCTTCTTAAAAAAATATATATGTTGGGATATTAATAACTATATGTGATTATCCGGCTACATATGTATTTCCCGATTTATGCAGCCTTGTTCTGTAATAATTTATTATTTCTAAATTAGCACGTTTTCGCTTGCAAAATATCTCGATCGTGTCATTGCTGTATTAAATCAACCATGAGATACAAATTGAGTTGTCTCCATGGCAAAATAGCAAAGAATTAGACGGCTCCCTCGTGAATTCTTCCGTTGAAATGATAGCTTCCAAAAATAATCATTTTATAAAGTATATCAAAATTATATAGATGTTAAATTCAATAACTCACGACTTATATTTACTGCTATTCTAGATAATTTTATGTGAGAGTAATATGCAGTGTAAGGGTCTGTTTGGAGCAATTGCACCTTATTGCATAATCAGCTCATATGCTGATTAAAAATAATCTGTTGATAAGCTCGGTGTGGTAGTCATTACAAATTTTTATTTTTTGGGAAAAGCCAGACCGCAACCAGAAAGCCGTCACTACACCTAGACATGTGCGGTGTGAAAACTCATAAGCTGTCAAAACACAATTTATCNTATCTCGATCGTGTCATTGCTGTATTAAATCAACCATGAGATACAAATTGAGTTGTCTCCATGGCAAAATAGCAAAGAATTAGACGGCTCCCTCGTGAATTCTTCCGTTGAAATGATAGCTTCCAAAAATAATCATTTTATAAAATATATCAAAATTATATATATGTTAAATTCAATAACTCACGACTTATATTTACTGCTATTCTAGATAATTTTATTGTGAGAGTAATATGCAGTGTAAGGGTCTGTTTGGAGCAATTGCACCTTATTGAATAATCAGCTCATACGCTGATTAAAAATAATCTGTTGATAAGCTCGGTGTGGTAGTCATTACAAATTTTTACTTTTTTTGGGAAAAGCCAGACCGTAACCAGAAAGCCGTCACTACACCTAGACATGTGCGGTGTGAAAACTCATAAGCTGTCAAAACACAGTTTATCCAAACAGGCCAGGTGTGTTTTCAAAACGTCGTCGCACCAAATAAGCTGCCCCAAACAGACCCTAACTCTACAATCAAAAGTGATTGTCCAAATCATAAGAAATCTTCTAATAGAATGGCCGTACAGTCTCATGCATCTTTCACATTCTCTAAAAATGAGTTGAAGGGTAGGAGCCACGAATGCTTATGCTTATTCTGTGACTGAGCGTACAGTCTATTAAATAAAAATATTTAATTTATTTCTATCATTTATAAGTGCAATTATTGTTATTATAGACTATTCTTGAAAATATTACTCCACTTCTTACCCTTTTGAACCTTGTTATTGAATGGTAGATTTAATTTTCATTATCACTGCCATTAATAGGAATTAATTTGCTGATAATTTAAAATGGAATTCCATTTAAATAAGAAAAATCAAATTTGCTATTTTAATAACATGTTAAAAAATATTAACAATTATATGTACTAATATAGTTTCAGATGTTCTTAGTACACGTAAATGATTTTAATAAAAAAATTAAATTATAAATTTTACCAATTTCCTTATTAGTAATTTCAACAATTTATAATAAAAAGGATCAAAAAAATAAATTTATTATTATAGCTAAATGTATGAATATCATATAAATGAAAATTTATAATTTATTTTAAATTTATAATAGATAAAATATAAATGAAAAACATTTAGTTTTGTAATAGGCATTTAAATATTATGAATTTTAAATNAAATTTCTAATAAAAAGGATCAAAAGAATAAATTTATTATTATAGCTTAATGTATGAATATCATATAAATGAAAATTTATAAATTTATTTTTAAATTATAATAGATAAAATATAAATGAAAAACATTTAGTTTTGTAATAGGCATTTAAATATTATGAATTTTAAATAAAAGACTAATTTAATGATTTAAGATTAAAAAATTTTAAAATATTTTGAAGTATAAGCTAAAATTCTCATCCAAGTTTTTGGATAAAATAGATAAATATTAAAACGAAAAGACAAAAAATTAAAGCAACGTATCAAATTATTAATGCATCATCATTATTGTGTCAAGTTGAACAATGGACAAATAGATCTGGACATGATATATAGGTAAAATATAATTATGTATTATGAATATTATTGGATAATAGATACGTATCAACTATATATATTGTGGATATGTATCCATTATCCAATAATATTCATGATGCATAATTTTATATTTGTTATTGACATATATGTATGTATGTATGTATGTTTGTGTGTATATATGTATGTGTGTGTATATATATATATATGTGTGTGTGTCTATATATATATATCTGAAATTTTGAAAAAAAATAGAGAACTTCTCCATAGCAATCAATGGTGAAAATTAAAATTAAGAATTGAGGGAAGTTTTGATTTATTATAGCAGATATCATATTTGTCTTCTGATATACTTGTGATTTTGTCTTTTTGGCTTCTATCTAGTTAAATGTTAATTAATTAATTAATTTTATTTGTTAATTAATATAATTTATTTAAATAGAAAAAAAAAATTCTAATAAACTGTAATTTCAAAAATCATGGATTATGAAATAATATATTTTCATTTATTAACTAATAATGATATAATCCATTGATTAATATTTATTTATTTTATATCATATGACCATAATTGAAATCATAAAATAAAATTAAAATAAAAATAAGGATTCAATATCAGTAATAAAATATTAGTAAAGATTGTCTACTCGTATTTTCTTGATTATGCCTTTTGAATTCGACATGTCTAATTAAATATTAGTTCATTTCTTACATTTTTATAAATTAATATGATGAATTAAATAGTATAATTATTTTAATATACTCAATTTGTAGAAATCATTTATGGTGAATAAATAAATATTTTTTAATAATGTAAATCATTTTTAAGAGAACATATATGGCCTCTTCAAAGTATTGCTAAAAAGAAATATATAGATACTTATGGAAGGATGAATTAAAAATTGAAGTATTAAGAACTTATTGTTGCCAATATTATGTCTTTTCTTATTCTTACCATTATGTCTCGTTTATTCTATCTAATTAAATATTAGTTGATTAATTAAATTTATTTGTTAAATAATATAACTTAAATATTAAATTTTTTTAATAAAATATAATTTTAAAAGTCATGAATTTTGGAATAATAAATAGTCATTTATTAAGTAAAAATAATATAAGTCATTAATTAATATTTATTATATTGATATGATTGTAATCAAAATCAAATTAAAATGAAAAGCTTAGATTTAATATGGGAGAATAATCATAAATCCCTTTTAAAACAACAGTCTGATTGTTTTCTCATATTCTCGTGATCACGTTTCTAAGATTTCTATATAATCAAATAATAATTCATTAATTAATATTAATTTATCAAATTATATGAAAATTTTAAATAATAAATTTTTTTATCAGCTAAAATTGAAAATGCCTTGTATCATGCAAGAATATATATTCATTCATCAATTAACTATTAATAATGCAATTCAGTAATTAATATATATTTATTATATAATGGAAGATATGATTGAAATCATTAAATCAAATTAAAATGCAAGACTAGGATTCAATATGGGAAGAATCATAATCCACTTTTATAAACATAATAAAATTTATATATTATGTTTTTTTGGTAGTTTAATCAAAATAACATAAATAATGTACAATTAAATGTATGATTTTAATTATTTTTCTTTATTTCTATGCAATATTAATAAACTACTCTTGATTATAGATAATGTAGCATGCACCAATTACTTATGAATTTATTATACAAAATATTGTTCATTAGTAAATTATTATTTGTCACTAGTATTTATGTAAACAAATGTTTATCATAAGCTTATAAATATAAGAATATAGAGTGACCTCTAATTATAAAAGAAGTGATCAATTGTAATTTTCATCACAGCTGGTAATAAGGCCATGACTTGGAGCA
>JXCR01080766.1:134305-149983 GCA_002079205.1 Phalaenopsis hybrid cultivar
GGTAAAGAATAAGATTGCTTCTATTTAGCATCAAACAGTTTTTATATTTATTTTCAAATGATTTTAATTTTTTGACAATCCATATACTCATTGTAAAGGGGAAGGATGCTTTCTTAAATTTGAACTTTCCGTCATAAAAAACTTAGTTTAATTTTTGTAAGTTTACTTTTCAAAGTTTAGCATCTAATTTAGTTAACTTTGCCTTTCAACTACATTTTAATTAGCATTCACTTGTTACTTAATATTCAAACTTCACACTTTACTTTTTGTGTTGTTTTAAAAATTATACTTTACATTATAATCTTAAGAACTTATTTACAGGCATTTCTAACTTTCCTGTGTGATTGATATCTAGAACTTCATTAGAGCCCTTTATTACTTGAGCGATAAGTATACTCACATTATTTTTAAAGGAGATTTAGCTAATTAAAGATTTTTAAAACATAAAACTATTTAAACAGAAGTTATTTTTTTGGGATTAATTTGCATACTTATTATTGTGTCTGTAGTGTGCATTTTGCAATATTGAAAAATATTTGTAAAATTAACACATTAAATCCACTCGCATCAAGTTTTTGGCGCCGTTAACGGGGAAGTAACAAAAAGTAGTAGTAGAGATCGATGGNCGTGGCCGCATCCAGGCCAATGTTTTCATCATTAATCTTATGGAGATTAACATGCATTCCACTCTATTTTTATACATTTACATCTCTGACCCCTTTATCAGTATTTATATGTATGCCATCAAATGCATGAAATGTGGATTTCACCTTCAAATGTTAAAATAGTGGCATCTTTGATGTGATGTGAAAACTTGGGTGGTATAAATATAAAAATATAACTTTTGGTGTTAGTTATATAAATACATAGGAATTCTGTGGTATGTATATAAATATCCCAAAAATCTAACACATAGCAAAAACTTCATATAATTTATCAATTAATAGCTAGCTTTGCTTCAATTCAGCCCACTTTTAGAGCACTTTGATGGCATAATTTTACATGAATTTCTAAATCCTGATTCACCTCCATTTCAACCAAAATTTTAATTCTACGATATCCAAGTGTTCGATAAATTTACTTATGACTGCATTAAATGAGTTCCGTGTTTCAAGTCCCCTGAGTTCACATGTTCGTGCTCCCCTATGTGTGGGATCGAATGATTAGGCACATGAGCTTGGCCGAAAGATCGTATAATAGCCTCTGGTCACTTAAAAAGAAAAGAATCATTATTAATAGTATTTATTAAAACTTTATTTGAGCCAGCAAATTAAAATCTTAAACAAAACAGCCAAACAATAATTCAAGATTTTAATTTAACCTTTGTCATGCAAAACAATTTTTAAAATGTAAAAGTTTTAGAATTTATTAAATTAAGATTTATAGGATTTACCAAACCGTATTTGTGTTAAATCCTATTTACATAAAAACAAATCCCAGATTTAATTATCTTTTAATTTTGAATTTGTTCCACTTTAATTTCTTAAAAGCTATGTTCATCTATCTATAAGAAAAATAAATAAAAATAAACAATAATAAAACTTACCTTCTAAGTGGCCGTCTTTTTTTAAAAGATTATTAAATAAAATATATTGATTAAAACTCATATCAATATTCTAATATTTATGAGTTTAATAACTTTGAGATAATTAGATATGCACCATCTGAAATATTGACAATTAGATATGGACCATCACACTATACCAAACTTGATTCTGCAACTGACAACCAATTAAAATTCTATGAGGCACCCTATGTGAATGTTGATATTATTCTCCTTCTTCATCCATATTAGGGAATATGATTAGGGATGTCACTCGGTCGTGATGCTTAACTTGTCCACCAACAGTGCTCACCCCACATTCTCGCTATTACCTTCATCGATGATNACCTTATTTTTTTTAAAAGATTATTAATAAAATTTATTGATTAAAATTCATATCAATAGTCTAATATTTATGAGTCTAATAACATTGAGATAATTAGATATGCACCATCTGAAATATTGACAATTAGATATAGACCATCACACTATACCAAACTTGGTTCTGCAACTGACAACCAATTAAAATTCTATGAGGCATCCTCTGTGAATGTTGATATTATTCTCCTTCTTCATCCATATTAGGAAATATGATTAGGGATGTCTCTCGGTCGTGATGCTTAACTTATCCACCAACAGTGCTCACCCCACATTCTCGCNTATTTACATATCTGACCCCTTAATATCAGTATTTATATGTGTGCCATCAAATGCATGAAATGTGGATTTCACCTTCAAATGTTAAAATAGTGGCATCTTTGATGTGATGTGAAAACTTGGGTGGTATAAATATAAAAATAAAACTTTTGGTGTTAGTTATATAAATACATAGGAATTCTGTGGTATGTATATAAATATCCCAAAAATCTAACACATAGCAAAAACTTCATATAATTTATCAATTAATAGCTAGCTTTGCTTCAATTCAGCCCACTTTTAGAGCACTTTGATGGCATAATTTTACATAAATTTGTAAATCCTGATTCACCTCCATTTCAACCAAAATTTTAATTCTATGATATCCAAGTGTTCGATAAATTTACTTATGACTGCATTAAATGAGTTTCGTGTTTCAAGTCCCCTGAGGTCACATGTTCGTGCTCCTCTATGTGTGGGATCGAATGGTTAGGCACATGAGCTTGGCCGAAAGATCGTATAATAGCCTCTGGTCACTTAAAAAGAAAATAATCATTATTAATAGTATTTATTAAAACTTTATTTGAGCCAGCAAATTTAAATCTTAAACAAAACAGCCAAACAATAATTCAAGATTTTAATTTAACCTTTGTCATGCAAAACAATTTTTAAAATGTAAATGTTTTAGAATTTATTAAATTAAGATTTATAGGATTTACCAAACCGTATTTGTGTTAAATCCTATTTACATAAAAACAAATCCCAGATTTTATTATCTTTTAATTTTGAATTTGTTCCACTTTAATTTCTTAAAAGCTATGTTCATCTATCTATAAGAAAAATAAATAAAAAATAACAATAATAAAACTTACCTTCTAAGTGGCCGTCTTTTTTTAAAAGATTATTAAATAAAATATATTGATTAAAACTCATATCAATATTCTAATATTTATGAGTTTAATAACTTTGAGATAATTAGATATGCACCATCTGAAATATTGACAATTAGATATGGACCATCACACTATACCAAACTTGATTCTGCAACTGACAACCAATTAAAATTCTATGAGGCACCCTATGTGAATGTTGATATTATTCTCCTTCTTCATCCATATTAGGGAATATGATTAGGGATGTCACTCGGTCGTGATGCTTAACTTGTCCACCAACAGTGCTCACCCCACATTCTCGCTATTACCTTCATCGATGATGTTGTTGCATATTTTTCCCTTCACGGTGCAACGAGCATATAATATATTTTTGGCAAAGTCACTGTTGCTCCCTCTACCCCTTCGTCTAAATGACTCATCGAACTATAACTTCCTCCGTTGTCCCCTGCAAGGTGAAAGTCACAATGTAGCTCGTTGAGCAACTAGAAGCAATGTGTCAAAAGTCATGGTATCTAATGCATTTCCTGGCTATGAAGTAGTTGACGTGCTACTCTTCTCAAATTTTTTTTCAGGCTGAGTGGTTTGGTCTTGTTTTCAACTAATCTACTCCATTTATTGACACACAATCCTCCTTAAGTCTCCAATTGTGGGTGGTTGTCAAATTGGTCGTGGTTTTGGTTTTTTGTTTATGTTGTCTCTCCACTTTAAGTTCTAAATTATGCTCGTCTCTCAGCGTCCACTAAAGTTGTAGTTGGCCACATTAATGATGGCGGGCTTCAAACCTCCCAAATACCTAGTTATGGCGTGTTCCTCTGTCTCCTTCGGCTCCTACTTCAACTTAAGTTGCATAAATTCTACTGCTTACTCCTCCATCGATAGCTCTTGATGCATGTAGTGGAGTTTTAAGAAGATATCCTAGCGATAGTGCGAGATCATATACTTTCTCTGCATCTTTTGTTTCATCTTCTATCAAGAAGTAATATTGTCTCGTCCTTCTCTCTGTCTCTCCTTCTTTAGGTTCTCCTATCACAAAGAAGCATTATTCTTCAACTTGATGGCGCTGAGTTTCACTCTTTTGCCATCAGACATTTTCTTACATTCAAATAACTGGTGAACATTCTACGTCCACTCAAAGAAATCATCTGGATCTATTCTCCCATTGAAATATTATAGTCAATTTTCATTCTTAGATCATTGTATCTCACAATAGAGACTTTAGCTCGAGGCCTCCATTGATACTGTTCCCGAAAGCATTGAGACTTGACTTCTTCTCCATTGGTATCATCTATACGAAAGGGATTCATGTGTTCTTCTTGTTCTTTTTCACAAATTTCACTATTACGGTCGATGGTGATCCCATTATGTGTTATTCTTTCAATGGCATCTAGCTGATGTGGTACTTGATGAAGTAGCCATTGTATGTCGTACGTGGTAGATTCCTGATTAGATTCTGACAATTGTCTTCTCAAAGAGTGGTTAGGGTGGAAAGAGGTGTGTAAGTTGGAGAGAAAAGAAAAAAAAAATGGGGGTGATTTTGGGGGACTTGAAATTCTAGAATATGACTTGAGTTAGGGTAGCTTTGATACCAAATGACGCAAATCAATCATCCACGTGTATCGACGTGATTTTTTTGAACTACTAGACATGTATTTCCACATGCTACGACCAAACTATTAAGAATTTGATAAAAAAATATATATATATATAGGTTAGGATTTTAGAATTAATTTTAACAATTGAGTGTGAAATTATTTTTATTTTAGACGTCATAAAGCTCCGAGTAATACTTTTATGAATTAAATTAATATATTTAATTTTCAATATGTAATTGATCATCAGCAATTTATATGTTTAAAATTAACAAAGAAATTTTCTTTAATGCTGTTGATACGCCACCAACAAATCATCATAATCCAGCACGAATCTCGATGCAATATTTTGAGCACGAACATTCNATTTCTTTAATGCTGTAAAATTTAATGATGAAGTTGGAAATATTTTCTGAAATATGTTGAAAAGAGAAATTCTCTTATCATGTTTTTATAAATACCGCCAAAATAAAGCAAGTGCAGGATAATTAAAGACTCTCTCTTTCCGATCTCTAAAGAAAAATTTGGCCAATCTTTAATCTGCATGAAATAATAGTCCATAAAAGTCATCAATCTTTAAGCTTAGATGTTAAGAAGACGTTCAGCATCTATTGCATTTCAGAAATGGTAAAGTTTTACAGTTTTGAATCGCAGAGTAATTTTTCCACTCTGCTAACACGTCTTTCATAAAACTTCAATAAACTTCGTCGAACTAAGAAGCTGCTTCAAATCACACAAAGCCATCGTTGACTTTAACNCAACTTCAATAAACTTCGTCGAACTAAGAAGCTGCTTCAAATCACACAAAGCCATCGTTGACTTTAACTCTAGCTGACAGAGAGTNCTTATTTATTTTATATCAAATGACCATATGCCTTTTAAATTTGATATGTCTAATTAAATATTAGTTCATTTCTTAAAATTTTATCAATTAATATGATGAATTTAATAGTATAATTTTTTTAATATACTCAATTTGTAGAAATCATTTATGGTGAATAAATAATTTTTTTGATAATGTAATTCATTTTTAAGAGAGCACATATGGCCTCTTCAAAGTATTGCTAAAAGAAATATATAGATACTAATGGAAAGATGAATTAAAAATTGAAGTATTAAGAAAATATTATGTCTTTTCTTATTCTTACCATTATGTCTCTTTTATTCTATTTAATTAAATATTAGTTGATTAATTAAATTTATTTGTTAAATAATATAACTTAAATATTAAATTTTTTTAATAAAATGTAATTTTGAAAGTCATGAATTTTGTAATAATAAATATTCATTTATTAAGTAAAAATAATATAAGTCATTAATTAATATTTATTATATTGATATGATTGTAATCAAAATCAAATTAAAATGAAAAGCTTAGATTTAATATGAAGAATAATCATAAATCCTTTTTAAAACAACAGACTTATTGTTTTCTCATATTCTCGTGATCATATTTCAAAAATTTCTATATAATCAAATAATAGTTCATTAATTAATATTAATTTATCAATTTATATGAAAATTTTAAATAATAATTTTTTTGATCAGCTAAAATTGAAAATGCCTTGTATCATGCAAGAATATATATTCATTCATCAATTAACTATTAATAATGCAATTCAGTAATTAATATATATTTATTATATAATGGAAGATATGATTGAAATCATTAAATCAAATTAAAATGCAAGACTAGGATTCAATATGGGAAGAATCATAATCCACTTTTATAAACATAATAAAATTTATATATTATGTTTTTTTGGTAGTTTAATCAAAATAACATAAATAATGTACAATTAAATGTATGATTTTAATTATTTTTCTTTATTTCTATGCAATATTAATAAACTACTCTTGATTATAGATAATGTAGCATGCACCAATTACTTATGAATTTATTATACAAAATATTGTTCATTAGTAAATTATTATTTGTCACTAGTATTTATGTAAACAAATGTTTATCATAAGCTTATAAATATAAGAATATAGAGTGACCTCTAATTATAAAAGAAGTGATCAATTGTAATTTTCATCACAGCTGGTAATAAGGCCATGACTTGGAGCAGCACTACATACACACACATGTATACTAATTGCTGGAACATATATTTGATTCCATATTGAAAATACATAAAACCTTATATTTTTACTTAATTGACTATGTGCTACTAACAATTNTGCTGGTAATAAGGCCATGACTTGGAGCAGCACTACATACACACATATGTATACTAATTGATGGAACAAATATTTGATTCCATATTGAAAATACATAAAACCTTATATTTGTACTTAATTGACTATGTGCTACTAAGAATTTGTTTATAATTAAAACAATACCATGGAGAAAAAAAAAGCAAAAAACATGTTAAATGATAACATCCTCCATTGAATGAAGCATTATATATAAATGATACATATNTAATTAAAGCAACGTATCAAATTATTAATGCATCATCATTTTTGTGTCAAGTTGAACGACGTGATATATAGGTAAAATATAATTATGTATTATGAATATTATTGGATAATAGATACATATCAACTATATATATTGTGGATATGTATCCTTTATCCAATAATATTCATAATGCATAATTTTATATTTTGTTATTCACATATATGTATGTATGTATGTATGTGTGTGTGTATATATGTATGTGTGTGTATATATATATGTGTGTGTCTGTGTGCGTGTGTGTGTGTGTATATATATATATATATATNTCAGAGTCATACTTCTACTTGTTGAAAGCTGTTTTTTCAAGTTAATGAACTTCTTACAACAATAGTGCCAGTTGTATTAATGCCATAGGTGAAAGAGAGACGGTGATGGCTCCAAATTCAGCTCATAATGCGCATGCTATAAAAATACAGTTTTTACTAGCAGAAGTGCTATAAAACTAACTTTTGATCACAGTGTAAAATCACACAATAACAAGTTGGTTTCTGCTAAATTCTATAATTGTTTTTCTTCCAACTATTTCAAGCTCAACATTTCATATAATTGTTCTTCCATGAATTTTGTCAATCTCACTTTTTCATAAGACAGATTTTTGTAGAGCATGTTCAGTAAGACTTGATTCAGAGTCATGCCTCCACTTTTTGAAAGCTGTTTTTTTCATGTTAATGAACTTCATAAGACGATAGTGCCAGTTGTATTAATGCAATACGTGAAGAGAGATGGTGATGGTCCCAAATGCAGTTCATAAAGCACATGCTATAAAAAAACCTTTTCTAAGCAGAAGTGCAATAACACAACTTTTGATCACTGTGCAAAATCACATAATAACAAGTTGATTTCCGCTAAATTCTGTAATTGTTTTTCTTCCAATTATTTCAAGCTTAGCATTTCATATAATTGTTATTCCATCAACTTTGTCAAGCTCACTTTTCATATGACATTTTTTTTAGTCATACAGAGTGTATATAATTGGACAAGAGAATCATCTCTAGCCTAATCTAGTTGAAGCTGCAGGGTGAGGGTGACAACTTATGCTTACGCAAGATTCTCAGTATGTAATAGTTAGAATAACTACAAAAAACAAATTTTGCTAATAAAAACAAAAAAGAAACATTAGTAACAATGCGCAGCATAAGTCAGTCACCACCAAAAGATAAGAATTAGCAGGACTAAGCATTCTATTCAGCCGTAATATCATTAAGCTTCTTTTGTGCTTTATATATCAAAAAAATCATGCTCTCCTATAAACATGCAAATTGCTCCATAACTCAGTGCATACGCTGATGAAGTCATAAATGGGTGCACAGGTAAAAATGAAAAATGTCTACAGAATATTTTTTTATATCGATAAAACTATTTTGAAAAGTTTAAGTAACTATCTTTTTTATAAAGAATATTTTTTTATAAAGATATCTATCATGCCCAAATGAAAGGGAACTCTGATTTTAGGAGGGGAAAAAATATTTCTTCTTCTTCAATTTCATATGAAACTATTACAAGAAAAATAGAGGAGACAGCTCCCACAGTAGGAAAATCATAAATTAGCTATAATTCCCTATGATTAAAAAAAAAAAGATACATGAATTATAACATGCCAATAAAACTAAGCTCTAATAAAAGAAAATAATAAACGATACTAAAAATAAAATCTTCCTAAATAATTCCAACACCCCGCTCAAGTTGGAGCAAAGATATCTATCATGCCCAAATTGCTTACAAAGAGCTCAAAACTAACCCCGAACAGTCTTGTGGTAAAGATATTCGTTATTTGTTGAGCAGTAGAAACAAATGACAAGCAAATAGCTCCACAATAAATCTTTTCTTTTATGAAATGTCTGTCAATCTCCAAATGCTTTAATATTTTTTGCAATGCTTATGATAGATTTATTGTCAGAGTACAACTTCATTGATATGTCTATCAGAATTCATGGCTCTTCAAGGATACCATTCAACCATAACATCTCACATACTCCATTAGTTATAGCTCGATATTCTGTCTTGGCACTACTACTTGCAATACATTATGTTTTTCACTTCCCCACGTAACCAGATTTCCCAAGACATGAGTATAGTATATGGAAGTCGATCTCCTTTCAACAACTAAGTCTGGCCAATTTGCATTGGTGTAAACCTCTATATTTTGTTGTGAGGTTTTCTGAAAGAGTAAACTATTACCTGGTGTAATTTTAAGGTAGAGAATCCTATTAATTGCTTCAAGGTGTTTCTTAGAAGGCAAATGCATAAATTGACTTGTCAAACTTACAACAAAGACAATATTTGATCGTGTATGTGATAACTATATCAATCTTCCCACCACCTTTTGATATCGAGTTGTATTCACTGGATCACCTTCCATTTCATCTCCTAGTTTTTAATTGGGATCAACTGGGATGTCTTCAAGCCTACAACCACTCATCCAATTTCCTTTAGAAAGTCAAGAAAATACTTCAGTTGGAAAATAACAAACCTTTTCTTTGATCTATCAACCTCCATGTCAATGAAATAACTAAAGGATCCCAAGTCCTTGGTCTCAAAAACTGATGAAATGGGAGCCTTAAGCTTATTCATTTTATCTATATCATCTTCCATGAGAATTATATCGTTCACATACATAATCAATATGATTATCTTCCCATCATTTGAATGCCTAAATAATATTNCATTTGAAGGGCTACAACTGATATTAAAGTGATTTGGTTAACAAGTTTTTAAAATGAAATATTAAAGACAAAAATAATATATCAAATGATTACAGAAGAAATATTTTCATAATATAAGTCAAGCACAAAGAAGATGTTCAAGATTTTGATAATCATATGAGACTTTAATTAGTCATTCAATGAAATAAAGAGGAAAATATTAGAACACAAGCTTAGAAAGATTGTATGAGTAGCGAAAATCAAGCTAATTCTATAATAAGAAGATTAAATATGGATTTTATTTTTGTGCTAAGGCAATTAATGAAAATAGATATAAACCAAATAAATGATCTTCATATGGCTTGTAATGAGCTTGGGAACGCATGTCACTTACTACAAAAATAATTCATTTGACTTATACATTTTTGGTAGCCATAAATTTTGCCTCCTTAATGTCCGTCTAATGGACCCGCCATCCAACCCATGGATTTCTCCTACAGTTAATGCTTGCAGCCCATGAATTTAGCCTCCTCAATGTTCGCCCAACTAGCTTGTCTAATGCCATCTCACCAAGCTATGGTACAATTGCAATTATTTTATAATTATTATTTTCTGATTTCATATGTTTCTTATTAGAAGCCATGTAAGATTCCATAAATACCTCAAAAATATTGGAATGAATTGCTCGACAAACTCTCTACAATTCTTGTCATGGTAGCAAAAGCTTTTTTTCTGGCATGTATTTCCATTAATGCGGATTCCACTATTATGCAATCTTCATTTTATCCGCTTTTTCTATAGCTACATCCTTCATCGGTGCATTACCATTAATATTTCCCATTGTTTTAGCTTGCACGGTCGCATTGCCGCAAATTATTCAAATTGTTGCAACATTCATTGCTGCATTATTGTATTTATTTTTTATATTTTTTTCCTGTAAATAGAATCAATGGAAAACAAAAACAATACCTGCAGAACCTTGGTTTTGAGTTCTTCTAGAAATTGAGAGAAGCGATCTATATCCAACGAGAGAGTTGCAAAATATCCATTCAACATATCGAGTAAATGAAGAGCTATCTAATGCGGTCATGGTTGCTTCAAAAGATCTCAAAGGAAAAAAAAAAACTAATAGGCCATTTATAAGGCATATAAAGATTAAAAAGTTTGCTAAGAGCACCTAAATAATATCAATAATTGGCACTTGTATTACAGCACTATATGTTTATTAAAAAATATTTTTATGCTTTTAAAGTCTCACAAATTTCAATTTTTAGCTCCTAGATCATTGATTTATAAGCTACATACCATATGACTTAACTCATATACTTATCCCAGAAACAAAAAAGTCATGTTCGATGAGTCCTTGAGAACTGAGGCTGGTAAAAAAAATATACTTATAACGAAATCCCTTATACTCCAAATAGTCCTAAATGTACAAAAGTTAGAAAATGTTATTCATTCAAAAGCTAACTAAATATTATAAGTGCAGCATTATTTTTTATCCTTCAAATTATGTCTTTTGGGAACAGGGAATGAAAGGGATGGTTGGGATTGTTGAAAAAGAGGATGATCTATACCATCTTGAGGAATGTAATAAAAAAGAAAATTCCATGCAACCATATATATTATACCTATCTTAAACCCTGAAATCGAATAAAAAATATGGCGTCAACGCCTAAACTTTGGCTAACCATTCTTTTATTATTCTCAAAACTATGTTTCATTTATTAGTCAAAAAAATCATAATCAAAGAGGTTCATCAAAATATTTGTGAACTAGCAAAACACAAACATACCACATTTTAATTTTTTCAATTAGCTACACAAGGATTATTGTTTATACCAAACATCGTTGAGGATCGGTGTTGTGCGGCCTTTATCATTAATTATACATGTGTATTAATAATTTACTATAGCTAAAACTGATTTAAGCACCGTCTTTCGCATTGTTTTAAACATGATAAAAATCAAATGGGTATTGAAATTAAATGAGCCAAAACGACGACGAGTTTTAACCGTTTTCACACCTTATACATCCAATAAAAAGCAATAATACAAAGTTCTCTTATGTGTATACACCCCACTAAAGTAGTGATGAAGAAAACCCACCAACTTGATACCATGAGGGCTCTTAAAATAATACTGGGAAAGAAGGAAAGGGGGTGTGTGTCATCGCACTTTTAACAACCATATTATAAATCTATAAACGTCAAAGGTCCTTGTATTTAAAAGTCTTGGATAAATCTTAAACAAATTCTTCCCCCATTTCAAAATTTCAAATAGCTTATTCCCAAAAATATTTGAATTTGTTGTTTATGTTCTATACACATTCCAAAAAAAAGAGGAAAGATTGATCCCAAACTATCAACTGTATCTTCATCACCCAAACATATAGGGTACATATGATACCATTCCCCCACAAGAAATGTGTCTTAGTCTGTTATTGTCGGTTTCAATGAAAAATATCATTATTTTGCCACTAATACTAAGAAGGACATATCATCCACAAATGATTTTCCACTAGATTGTGCTAAATACATCTCATTTCAACAAACAACTATTTCTCGAGATAACTGCATCTTCTTTACTAGGTTGCATGCAAATTTTAGCACCTGAATATTGCATGAAGTTTTAAATAATGTGAGCTAGAATAATGCCGCAAAAAGAAATGAAAGCCCTTTAAAAAAANAAAAAGTGGATTTATAATACTAGCATGCTAATGAGTGTATTCGGGGTGTTGAGCTCTAATACATATCTACGGCTGATCACACTTAATATTTTCTCACTAAAGATAAAATGGCTGAATTCAATTTGATTAAATGATATATATATATAGCATTTAATATATTCCAATGAATATATAATTTGTTGACAGTTAATTTGGGATTTTCATTGGCACATGCACGAATTGCTGACATATTCATTTTTTTGTTAGTTCGACTCAAATCAACCCAAATCACCACCGTTCTCTTTTACGTAATAGGAAGATTGTTTCAGTTCCTATTTATTTACGTATCCATCATCTCAACTCCAGTTTTTATACATGACGCTTCACACGGATGCATGGAAGAGCTTATTTTACGTTTTTTTAATTAGAATGATGATATTTTTATGAGACATGAAAGATTTTAATGATAAAAATTGTAAAAAAAATAATAATAATAAACATTAGATATGTAGATACATAAGAAATAGTGATATGTATCTACATATTCTTTTTTTAAATGTAATTATACGAAGTACATTATGCCACATTGTTACTATTTGCATGAGTATTTGAGTTCTACAAATGTGTCATAATACAAGAAATTAAGTTTGATGCTCCATCAACAAAAATTCAACATCCAATATGAATTTTGATGCTTGACATGGATCTCTATGCAATATTTCGATTAAGAGCCATCAAGTGCTCCGATTTTAGCAAACTCACAGTAAAATTGACCAGCTCAACGAGATAGACCGAATGATACAAAAATTTGTCAAATCGAAGTTAAATTAAGCTCAGATCAAGTCATTAAATCACTTATAGAAGTTTTTCAGACATATTTGAAAGGTTAAACAAATTTTGAATCAGGTCAGCTCATAGTTGAATCGAGCGTCTCGACAAGACAAATCCAACGAGCTGAAAATCGCTTAATTTTGACATCGTTATGACACTCAAATGCCCACCGTCTAATCAGTGAAATCTTCAGATAGTCCAATTAAAGAGGTTCATATTCTTTCATTAATTGCAATCAGAACTTTATAAGAAAAATCACGCCCCTCTCATGAAGTTATGAGGGCTTGAAAGTTGAAAAAGGCTAGAAATTAGAGAATGACCTGAAGTCTAACATCACTTCGTCGCCGACCACCGGTTGTAACCCGTCGCCGATCACCACTTTTTGGTAGAGGTGTAAATGAGCCGAGCTTGGGCGAGTCCAAGCTTTGTTCGTGTTCAGCTCATTAAAAAATATCACTATTCGTGTTCGATTCGTTTATATATCGAGCTTAAAAAATCTTTTTTGTGTTTGACTCGTTTGCTTAAAGAGTCGAGCACAAGCTGTTCACGAACAACCATTCATTTTGATGACCTTAGTCATATAGACTTTGACTATTAGAGGTAAAAGCGATATTTAAATCTTATTGTTTAAATTAAGATATTCATTTAAATATAATTTAGTATGTATTTATTTTATTTTTAATTAATAATTCTAATAGATTATAAATATTTGTAGGTAATTAAGTTATTTAAAAACAATACTCATTAATTATTTTGAGTCAAAACGAGTTGAACATGAATGAGCAAAACTTTGTTTGTGTTTGGCTAGTTTATATTTCAAGCGCAAAAAAAATTGTTTATGTTCTTCTTATTTGCTAGCGAACAAATAGAACAACGAGTTATTTGCGAGCAACGAGCGGTTTTCACAGCCCTACTTGCCAACTACGGTCGATGAGTATTGGCCCCTGCCTACCGTTTACAATAAGTTCATCTCTAGACTACTTTATAGCTCGAATGATTGTGTAATCATTTACCACGTGTGGGATAATGGATAATGTTACTGGAATTGGTCAAATCAAGCTATTAAATCACCATTGGAAGCTTTTCAGGCATATATAGAAGGCCAAACATATTTCAAATATGACGGCTCATAGTCGAATTAAGCCTCTCGACAAGACGAACCCAACGAGCTCATTATCTCTCAATTCTGACATCGTTAAGGTACTCAAATATTGTCTGATTAAATGAATCTTTTTGAGTCGTCCAATCAAAATGATTTATATTTATTCATTTATTACAATTGAGACTCTGTAAATAGAGCAACACCCTGCTAATAGAAAAAAATTTTTGTCTGGACTTCAAAAGTAGCTCTACGTGCGGACTCCCAGTAATATATCATCACGTGTGTTATACCTGACCCACCTAAAAAATATTAAAGTGGACCGCAAACTTTGCAATAACCTAGAAATAACCCACGAATAACTTTTGCGGTGTTATTTCGGGGATAACCCATAAATAACACCACGTAGGTTATTTCGGAGTTATTTTTTGTTATTTCAGGGATTATTGAAGTGAAATATATGAGTTTCTCTTCAATAACCCATAAATAACCCCGAAATAACCTCTACGTCATTATTTTCGGGTTATTTAGGAGAAACCCGCAAATGTTATTTCAAGGTTATTGAGGTGAAATATGTGAGTTTCTTTTCAATGACTCATAAATAACCTCTACAATGTAGCACATATGACAACATATTATTGGAGTCTGCACATAAAACTACGCCCGGAATCTGGACAAAAAATTTTGCCAGCTTAAAGTCTGAATCAAACCAAAACATAGAGAATGAGCTGAAATCAACATAACTTCGCCACCGATCGCCGCCGCCACTAGACGAGGTTCGTCGCCGACCACTAGACGAGGTTCGTCGCCGACCACCACTCGTTGGCTGCCACCGATCACTATCAACAATCACACTCCTCTTATAATAAGTTCATTCGCACACTTACTTTGTAGCTCGAATGATTGTGTAACATTTTCTCACACATGAAACAAGGGACTCTACTTGTAATATTTTATTTGTAGTGGATCTCTTCAGTTTGACAAAACCCTGAGTTCTTTTTCATTTTTAGGTTTTCTACATAAAAAATTTCTGATGTCTATACTGATTGCTTTCTTTCACATGAGTGTGCGTTGAATATCCATACAGCTCTAATATTTTAATTTATTATTTTACCGCCGCAAATTTTTTGACATGCAAAATTATATTTGGTATTAAAACAAATTACTTAAAAGGTATGCAATTGACCACAGATTTGAATCTCCGTAATATTAGTACTAATAAAATTTGAGTGTGGACAACGCCACTTTAGAAATTTAATGACTCATGACTGAGGCTAATCAATTAACTCATCATTTATATATATATATATA